>WNHD01000031.1:0-111163 GCA_011057455.1 Ganaspis sp. Gsp50
CATTTAATTAATGTATCATTTAATAAATGTATAATTTAATTAATGTATCATTTAATTAATGTATCATTTAATTAATGTATCATTTAATTAATGTATCATTTAATTAATATATCATTTAATTAATGTATCATTTAATTAATATATCATTTAATTAATGTATCATTTAATTAATGTATCATTTAATAAGTATATCACTTAATGAGTGTATCACTTATACACAGGAAAAACAAAATGTTAAATTTCAAGAAGAATTTGGATTTTTACAGGCATGTGCCTGTAAAATTCCAATTTATCTTGGAATTTAACATGTGATGCATTGAAAAATAACATTTTGTTTTTTCTGTGCAATTAGTGTATAACTTAATTGGTGTATCATTTAATTAGTGTATAATTTAATAAGAGTACCTATCATTTAATTAATGTATCATTTAATTAGTGTATAATTTAATTAGTGTATAATTTATTAATGTATCATTTAATTAGTGTATCATTTAATTAGTGTATCATTTAATTAATGTATCATTTAATTAGTGTATCATTTAATTAGTATATCATTTAATTAGTGAATCATTTAATTAGTTCATTTTTTTCATAAATATATTATTTATTTGTTGTATCATTTATTTATTCTACATAATCCATTTAATTATATATCATATCAATAATGACTAATTGTTAGTATATAACTGCAAATTCACTTAATAAAGTTTATCAATGTAATTAGTACAGCGTTACTAAACGAATTTGTAGTTTTCTACAACCTAATAGTCATTGTTGACTAAAAATTACTCAAAACGGTTACTGATCCATTAAATAAACAATTTAGTGCTGCTCAATTACTCAACAGCGACTAATTCAGATTAAGAGAGTATCTTTCTATAAATACAGCACGTACCGGTCAAATTTATATAAAATTGAATTTAGATTTATCGATTCAAGCCTAAAATAACCTGAATTCAGTTGTGTACGCAGAAGAGGGATTTCAAAGATCCAATGCCTTTTAAAAATTAAAAAAGAAATGAGTAGAACACATTTTAGTTATTTTGCCAAAATAAACTTTATTAAAAGTTCTACACTGAAAAAAGAAGTATTGTTTTCAGCCCATTTTTGGCTGAAACCGTTTGCATAAATATCAATTTTTGGACTGATTTTAAGACCAGAAAATGAGTCTTGTTTTAAACCACAAAATGTCCTAATTTTTCTTGAAATTATTTTTTCTTAACAATGCCTAAGTTCCGATTTGCACGAATTGTTTCGTTTCGAATTTAATTTTTCAAGAATTGATATTTATTATAAAAAATAATTGACAATAATTGAAATATTATTGTGAAAAATAATAAAAAAAATAATTGACAATAACTGAAATATTATTGTAAAAAATAATAAAAAGAATAAATAAAAAAATGAATAATGTTCCTTAAAATAATGTTCCTAACACTATATGAAATGGGAAATTTATTTAAAAGAGGAATTGTTTATGTTTAGGTGCGACGTGTGAGAAGAGCAAACAGCTCTTCGCCTGATTCGGACGACACTTATGGTGGTGAAGAAGATGAGATCGGTTTGGGCAAAGATGACCAATATTTGGTCAGTGATAGAACTGAGAATAAATTTTATGGAAGTGTTCATGCTGCTACAGCAGCAGGATCTAGCTGTGGTAGCGCGCATCAATATCCCGGAAATACGCCCATCATAGGGCCGCCGTTAAATTATTTGCAACGCAAATTACAGGTGAGTTTCTTTATTATCATTAATCCCTTTGACGAGCGGATTCATTTGCATATTTCAAAAAATAAGCATTAACCCACAAGAGCAATGAATAACAAAATATAAATAAAATATAATATTTTGATTATATGACTCCTTTTATTAGTTTTTATTTATTCGTATATTTGTTTCTTTTTGTTCGTATATTTGTTGCCATTTATTCGTATATTTCTTTCTATTTATTCGTACATTCGTTTATATTTTAAATAAAACAAAATGTGATTATAAATTTTAGGACGCTCAATACCTGTGTCCAGGAATATTCCCTTGGGTGGACAGAGGACCTGCTACCGAAGCTACGGGTCGATATGTCATGAAGTTGGTCGGAATTTTGTATTTACTGATTTTAATTTTCGACCTGATAATTGTCTGTGGTATGGGTGAGTATGCAGAATTTTTTTTTAATTAATTGCATATTGAAAAAATTAAAACACGAATTCCAGATATTTTAGAAGTCTAAACTTTCTATAAATATTAAAATGTCGAAAAATTAACAGAAAAAACAACTGGACAAGAACTAAAACTATTGAATAAAAATGGAAACGACTGGACAAAAACTAAAACGATTGGACAAAAAGTAAAACGATTGGACAAGAATTAAAACGACTGGACAAAAACTAAAACGATTGGACAAGAATTGAAACGATTGGACAAAAACTAAAACGACTGGACAAAAATGGAAACGACTGGACAAAAATTAAAACGATTGGACAAAAATTGAAACGATTGAACAAAAACTAAAATGACTGGACAAAACTTGAGACGATTGGACAAGAACTAGAGTGATTGGACAAAAACTAAAACAATTGAACAAAAATTGAAACTATTGGACAAAAACTAAAACGATTGGACAATAATTTAAACAACTGAACAAGAACTAAAACAATTGAATAAAAATGGAAACGACTGGACAAAAACACTAAAACGATTGGACAAGAATTGAAACTATTGAACAAAAACTAAATAAAGGATTGGACAAAAATTGAAACAACTGGACAAAAACTAAAACGATTGGACAAGAATTGAAACTACTGGACAAAAACTAAAGCGATTGGACAAGAACTGAAACGATTGGACAAAAACTAAAACGACTGGACAAAAACTAAAACAATTGGACAAGAATTGAAACGATTGGACAAAAATTGAAACGATTGGACAAAAACTAAAACGACTGGACAAAAACTAAAACGACTGGACAAAAACTAAAACGATTGGACAAAAATTGAAACGACTGGACAAAAATTGAAACGACTAGACAAAAAATGAAACGACTGGACAAAAGTTAAAATTATTGAACAAAAAATTAATTATAAACCTTGTGCTTTAAAATTTAACTTTTTCTTTAGTAATTTAAATTCAATCTTAATTTGTTATTTATAACACACAATTGTCAATATTTCGATTTCATTGCAGGTAACATGGGGACCTTCACTACGATTATAATGTTTGGATTTTTCTTTGGAATCATCGGCATTCTCTTAATTATCAGTAGAAAACCACAAAACAGGTTGTTAATTAATTATCATTCTTGAATAATTAGCATGAAAATGAAAAATGAAAAATGAAAAACAAAAAAAACAATGCTTCCCTATGAGGAAGCAAAATAAAAAAATTATATTAAAAATCATTGAATATTTAAGATTAATTATTATTTCCAGAAAATGATTTAAAATTAAATTGTAATTTTATTTTTAGACACGCACTCATGTTCAAGACCCCAGGATTGCCATTTGTGCCAGCAATTGCCGTCACGGTGAACATTTATCTTATTTTCAAGCTCAGTATATTAACTTTAGTGAGATTCACAATTTGGATGACACTTGGTAAGTTAACAATGTTAATAAACATTCTCTTTTCTCGTAATTCATTTAATTTAATTTATTTTTGTCGCTTTGAAATATTTATTTACAATTTCTAAAGATTCTTGTTTGCCTTATCTTTTCAAAAGTTTATAAATAAGTACTCGAACAATTAGTAAATAAAGAAAAATTTGTTTTTCAGTTTTTCGTAAACAAAAAAGCGTTACAAACTGTATCATAAAACTGGTAGAATCAACCAACGCCTTGGTTACTTTAACCATCGTGATTTCACCAAGAAAATAGTAAACATAACCAAAAGGCAACTAAACCAAAAAGAAAAACTTAACCAAATAAATAGTCAATTTAACCAGACTGCAAAAAATGTCTGGTTAACCAGAAAAGAATGTTAAATATGTTCTTACTATTTTTTCTGGTTAAATTAACTAGAATTTTGGTCAACTTGACAAAAATTCCGGTTAACGTAACTAAAAATCTGGTTGATTAAAATTCTGGTTAATTAAACTTTTGGTTAAATAAAATTCTGGTTAAGTAAAGTTCTCGTTAAGTAAAATTCTGGTTAAGTAAAATTCTGGTTAACTAAAATTCTGGTTAACTAAAATTCTGGTTAACTAAAATTCTAGTTAACTAAAATTCTGGTTAACTAAAATTTTGGTTAACTTAACCAAAATTCAAGTTAATTCGGCCAGAAAAAATAGTAAGGGCATATTTAACATTATTTTTTGGTTAAGATAACCAGTCTTTTCTTCAGTGCAAGAAAATAGTAAACTTAACCAAACACTTGGTAAATTAAACCGCAAAAAAATGTACTCCTCTTATCCAACCATTTATTTGGTTAATAATGCCAATTATTATTGTTTTTTTCTACAAATAAGAAAAATTAACAAAAAAATGTAATTTTAGGTTTCATAATGTACTTTTACTATGGCATTAAACACAGTACATTGGAAGAAGAGAGCAAATCGGATAGTATGGATGATGGGGGAGCTGGATCGTCAGGTAATATTGAGCTAACTGTGACGGAACACGCGAAACCACAACCATCTTATCCAGTTCAAGATCGTAATATTTACGAGGGTCAGCAGCTTGACGTATTTGGTCAACCAGTATTTGGCAGTACGAATTTTGGGGGCACGCCTAACCACAACGCATCCCAATCGCAGGCGAGAAATTTATTTGTCCCACAAGACAGTTTACCCACATGGGACGATTAAACATGAAAACAAACTCCAGGTGTCTTGGTTTTATTGCGCGTTTAAAAGAACTTTCCGAATTTTAGATATACTCTCATTTTGGAAATTGCAGATTTATCGGACAATTATTATTCTTTCAATTTATTAATTCTAAATATTTTAGGAATTTTTTCATTTAGTGTAATCGTTTTCTATGTTTCTTTTTGTTTTTCTTAATTATTTTTAGATGTTTTGTATTTTTTCACGCTTTTTATTTTTCATGTTTTATATTTTTATTTTTTATATTTCACGCTTTTTATTTTTCATGTTTTATATTTTTATTTTTTTATTTTTTATAATTCACGTTTTATATATTTCACGTTTTATATATTTCACGTTTTATATATTTCACGTTTTATATGTATCACGTTTTATATATTTCGCATTTTATATTTTTCACGTTCCGTATTTTTTCCCTATTCATATTTTTTCAAGTTTCTTGTTTTGTTCTTGTTTTATATTTTTTTCGTTTTCTTATTCTCAAGATTTATCTAATATTTACATTCAGAATTTTATTTATTTAATAGTCTTCTAGACACCTTTTGAATGCTTTTATATGGAACAAGCTTCAACAACTTGCTTCTAAACAATTACCGAAAATAGTTTTGAAATCATACTTTTAAGATAGAAAAATAATTTTTCTATCTATCTAAATTACAAATTAAAATTAAACATTTTTTGAAAATTAGGATTTAAAATCGACAATTTTCGATTTCAAGTCGAAAATGTCACATTTTCCAATGAATTTTGAATTCAGGAAATTATTCTCAAAATTGTGATTTAAGATACAATAATTACTTTCTGTACATGAACTTTAAGAAACTGGGATACAAAAATTAATATATTGTAGAGTAAATGGAAGAGATATTTTTTATAAATGAGAGAAATATATATAAATATACATATATGTACTAAAAGAATTTAATTTTGACGAGAAGAATTTTTTATTCTGTTGGCTCTAAAACTACATGACAATATATCTAAATAACAGAAGAAAACAAGGGGATCAAATTTACTGCATATCATTTTGAGCAATAAACTTAATAAATTATCTACACATTTCAGTACACTTATTTTACAATGTATTTAAATCACAATTTTAAGAAAAGCATTTTTCTAAAATGTTTTCCAAAATTTCTTTTGAATTTTCTTTTGTTAATTAACTATTCTTTTGTTGATTAATTATTATTTTTTTTATTAAGTTTTCCTTTTGTTGTTTAATTATTGTTTTGTTGATTAATTATTGTTTTGTTGTTTAATTATTGTTTTGTTGTTTAATTATTCTTTTGTTGATTAATTATTCTTTTGTTGTTTCATTATTCTTTTGTTGTTCAATTATTGTTTTGTTGATCAATTATTTTTTGTTGATTAATTATTCTTTTGTTGTTTAATTATTCTTTCGTTGTTTAATCATTCTTACGTTGATTAATTATTCTTTCGTTTATTAATCATTATTTTAATTCACAGATTAAATTATTCTTCAATTGACTTTACAATAATTTATCCTATATCATGAGCATACGAAAGAATAAGAAATTCAAAACCTCGCGCTTCCAATAAATTATTTAGACAATTCTTATCTTTTTTAATGCTCAAAAAGGCACATTTTTCGAAAAAATAATGAAATTAAAAACAATTGAATGAAACAGCGGGAATTAAGAAAGCGGGAATTAAAATTAGCGGGAATATTAGTTAGACGAATATTATATCTGCAATTATCCGAAAAACGTCGAGTTCTTGTTGACTACTGTTCGAAACAAATGTAGTGAATAATTTTCGGCAATACTAGTACCATAGTCCTATATATGATTATTGTTAAAAGAACAATGAAAAGAACAAGCGGAAAAGCGTCATTAAAACGTTTCAAAATGAAATAATCTCTTTCCTAGATAATTAAATATAAAACTTTGAACGAACGAGAAAATAAAATGTTTCGAGGATTGTTTTATTGTTACGATAATAATAATATTAATATTAATAATAATAATAATAATAATAACAATAATAATAACAACAACATTGAAGATGGGAATAATAGTAATAACAAAAATAATACTAATAATAATATAAGAGAAACGTTAATGCGTTTTTCCAAAAAATAGTCGAAGGAATTAAAACTGAAAGAGATGGAAGAGACCACATTACATATAAGAAAAAACTCGTGTTTCGCATGCGAACATTTTAGTATAAAAAATTCTACATTCTAGAGTGCGAATGGGAAAAAAATGTGCAATAAATAATTGATAGAGCAAGAGAGAAAGAAATCGAGTGTGAATGTAGAGAGAAAAAGTTAGACGCAGGAATATTTCAAACATCTTGCCTAAAATTTAGTCTTTCCCAACTAGTGTAACGTATAACCCTAAAATCTAAGCTCACTGTAATATTTATCTACGTCTTACCTCCTGTAAACCATATAATTGTTATTTTACACAATTTCTATATTTGTTCCCTAGACGTTCAGAATCGCATAATACCTTAAGGCAGAATAATGAAAAGCTAATTTTTCATTTCCATATTCGATGTCTTCGACAATTCTCTAAATATGTAATTTACAATTTCGCTGTGCTTGCTCGTTTTTTTAATTATAGCGAAACATATCCAGGAATTTTCAATTTCTAGTCTTCCTCATTTCTTTATCATAATATAATAATGATCAAAGATGTTCAATTTTTCATTATATCTTCACATATAATAATAAATTATAATAATTTTTCATTTATACATTATCATTTTGTAATTATGCATAATTGTATTTCGAATTATTTCTTCTTTTTTGATAAATATTAGTCATTTTATACTAATTCAATAGCGAGAAGTCGTTTACTGATTGAAATTATAAAGATTTACTGTTTTTTAGTGAAAAAGTACTAAATTTTAGTGAAAAAGTACTACCTTTGAGTAAAAAAAAAAACACTAAAAAAATATTTTTTAGTGAAAGATTATTCATTATTAGTGAAAAACTACTAATTTTTGGTAAAAAAGTACAAGGGGAAAATTTGCAAGTGAAATCTACTTAATATTGGTTAAGTAAAATTTAGTTTTGACTTGAGTAAAATTTACTTAGTTTTGGCTTAAGTAAAATTTGAACCTAATAAGATTTATTTATTTTTTTTAAAAAAAATTAAGTTTTCTAGAAGAAAGAAAGAAAACTTAATTTTCTTTAAAAAAAAAAAAAGAAAAACAAACGCTTCCAAAATAGAAAAATATACTGGAAAAAAAATTATTAGATTTAAATAATCATTTACTTGTCAATTATCAAATAAATATTTATTTGAACCAAGTAATTATTATTTGAATTAATAATAAATGGCATTTGAATAGATTATTTCTGTATTTGAATCAAATATTGTTTATTAGATTCAAATAATAATTACTTGGTTCAAATGAATATTTATTTGATAATAGACAAGTAAATGGTTATTTGAATCAAATAAATTTTTTTTTAGTAACTTTCCGAAATCTGAATAAAAGTTTTTTTAAGACAGAAAGAAAAATAAGTAATTTTCGGAATGAACATAGCCGGATACAAAAATAAATAAAAATCCCCATGGAATTATAAATAGAAATCCCCAGGGAAATAAAAATCCCCATGGAAATAGAAATAAAAATTCCCATGAAAGAGTAAATAAAAATTCCCATGGAAAAGGAAATAAAAATTCCCATAAAAGAGTAAATAAAAATCCCCATGGAAAAGGAAATAAAAATAACCATGAAAGAGTAATTAAAAGTCTTCAACAAAAAAAGGAAGAAAATTCCTTATCAAAAAGGGAAGAAAAATCATAATCAAAAAGAAAGAAGAAAAATCCTCATCAAAATTAAGAAAAATCCTTGTCAAAAAAGAAGAAAAATTCACATCAAGAAAGAAGAAAAGTCCTCATAAAGAATGGAAAAGTCCTCTTCGAAAATAGAAAAAAAATTCTCATTGAAAAGAAAGAATAATAAAAACTTGCAAAAAGAATTAACAATCAACTTTTAGCGAAATTAAGAAATTATTAATCAAAAAATCAACTACTACAAGAGGCATTTTAATTAATTATTTTATTTTTAAAAAAAAGTGCATGACCCTTAATTATTTTCAATTTTGTTATTTTTAAAATTTAAAAACAGAAATACGAATTTTCATAAAAGCTGACAAATGATGAATAAACAATAATCCTGGATACGTTTCTATTATTCGAATGTTGTGAATTGGATTCGAAATCGAGTCACGATTTTGATATAGAATTTTGCTGATATTAAGTTCCATAGAAATATTCCGTCGGCAGGAACGACGGTTCAAGAATTCGCTTTAAAATATTTTTGAAAATTTATTATTTCTGCGCTAAAAGTGCGCGGGGACGGTGGGTTTTAAACATTCAAATGAAAAAAATACATTTTTTCACTCAAATTTATCATAAAATGTTTATTTCATTTAAATGTTTGAAATTAAAAAGCACACGAGTTAATGACTGTTGAACAATAGCGGTAGATTAATTATGTGTATACGTGCGTGAGTCGCTAAAAATTTACTTTTTTTCCTAAACAAATGACTTCCATTTTTTTGTATGTTTGTAAATTCTTTTGCAATTTTAAAATTTATGCTTTTTTTTGTTACAATTCTTTCTTGCAAAACAATTTTGTTATTCATTTTTGGATTCTTTTAAATATTTTTAATTTGTAATTTATTTATTTTTCATATCAATTTTTCAAATAAATAAATAAATCTTTATATTTATTATTTTTATGTTTTATAATTATTGTGTTTATGATTGTGTTTATTGTGTTTATAATTGTGTTTACAATAGTGTTTATTAAACAGAAAAGATGTTGAGTTTCGTTTTATGTTCGTCTTTATATTTATGTTTATAATTATGTGTTCCAATTTTTAAAAAATTAGATTTTGCGCCTCACGTACGCGCATACTTCGAAGCGCTACCTGATGTAAAACTGTATGTATTGCGAATTAAATATTGTTAAATATTTTGAATGCACACCTTTGAAACTTAAAGAAAGGGGAAAGTAGAAGTTATAAAAAACAAAAAGAATTAATAACAAAAGGATATTATCTAGAAGGTTTATCTTCATTTAAAAAAAAAAACATCCAGATTCAGTTTCAAATTCGATAATCGACACAACTCTAATAATTTTTCGTATTTAATTATTTGTTCTTTTAATTCTATAGTGAGGTAATTTTTCATCTTACTCGTGAATAAAAATTCGAATATTAACTTAGACATTACACGTAAATCGAAATGTAAAAAGTACGGTCTACTTTACCAAAAAATATAATACAAATTTTATTTATAAAAGTCTATAAAAAAAAAATATTTTCCATTAGTTTATAATAATTACTATTATTAATAGTAAAAGCACTTTTTTTAGTATACAAATATTCTGATTGATTTTATTGTGTTTAAATTTCTAAAAATATTGTTGATAATGATAATTATCAAAGTTCTTTTGTAAATGTAAATAAAATTGAAATTATTGAATTGAAAAAACAACATTTTTACAATTATTAACGTGCTTTTGATTATTAATGTACTTTTGATCATTATTAGCCCTGGGAACTTCAATTTTTTATAAATAAATTATTTATTTATTTATTTATTTATAAAAAATTGAATTTATTTACTTTAAATACATAAAATAAATTATTGTTTAAATAAATTATTAACGTACTTTTGAAAAATTGTTAACGTACTTTTGACAATTATTATAACGTGCTTTAGTTAATTATGAAATATTTGTGTTAATTATGGAATATTTTTGTGTTATTTAATTTTGTCACAGAAACTGGATGCACTTCATTTTTCAATGTACATAAAAACATTACTTTCTCCTCTATCTGTATTGTATTATATCAATCTTGCAAAAAAAATTAATAACTTTTTTTCAGTTTCCAACAATGAATTTAATGGATATAAATTAATTAAATAATATAATGAATTTATTGAATCAATATTGAATTCATGGAATATAATGAATATAAATTAATGAATTAATATAATGAATTTATTGAATTAATATTGAATTCATGAAATATAATGAATATAAATTAATTAATTAATATAATGAATTTATTGAATTAATATTGAATTCATTGAATTCATTGAATATAATGAATTCATTGAATTAATTTTTACAAAATTGTTTAGTCAGTGCTACTATATTAAAAAAAAAATTGATCAACTAAATCTATCAAGAATGATAATTATTATTATAATGTGTGCTTCAAATAAATTTTGATCTACTTCAGATAAATACGTGTAAGTATTTATTATTCAATATACATATATGAATGTACCTATATGCTTACATATACACACTCTTTACAAAATGAAGGGAAAATTATTATATTCTGTGAAAGAACAGTGCCTGTACCTCAGACGCTAGGAAAAATTAGATTCTTTCGTTCGAATTTTGAAAATCTCTACGTAAAAAAAATACTTATGAAAATTAAAGTGATTATGAATTGAGATGACAGTGAATAGATCTTTAGATTATTTATCCGCCGTACGTCAATATCAATATATATTTGCCGTCTCCGATAATCCGAAAACTTCTCTTGTTTCAAGATCTATACTCTAATTTGAAAAATCTATTTCAATTAGAATTCATCATTTCAATAATTTTAATTTAATTACTTACAATTAATAGAAAAAATTATCGAAAAGATTTTGCATCGATTTTCGCAAAAAATTTCTAAATTTAGAACCAAATAACGATATATTTGAATCAAATAGCGATATATTTATCTCAAAGATTATTATTTAATAAACTTATATAATAAACAATTTATTTAACACTGATAAAAATTTATTTGGTGTAAATAAAATTTTTATTTGAGCCAAATGAAATTAATTTGAAACAAATGAAATTAATTTTATTTGGACCAAATTAAATCAAATGAAATTAATTTGAAGCAAATAAAATTAATTCGAAACGAATAAAATTAATTTGAAACAAATAAAATTAATTCGAAACGAATAAAATTAATTAAAAACGAATAAAATTAATTCGAAACGAATAAAAAGTTATTATATATTTGAGACAAATATATCTTTTGGATGTATAATCTCTACAAAGCAGTTATACATTATTTTATTTTTATTCATTTTATTATCTTTTTGCTTTCTCATAGGGAAGCATTGTTTATTTTATATTATTTTTATTCGTTATTATTATTACATCGTATTATATTATAGATTATTTTTACCAATAATTCATATTATTTATATTTTAAATTTTGTATATGAATTCTATTACTCAGTTATAAATAGATTAATAAATAAACAAAAAAATAAAAAAAAGTTCTGCAATAAAAAGATAGAATTTTATTTATAAATAATAAAGCAGAACATTTTTCACTGTGATAAGAATTGAAGATGACACGGATTATCGGGGACAAAAAAATACAGAATTATACATATCTTCCGTCGTGTTCATAAGTTATGTTTAAATATAATGCACTAAACAGTTTTAAGATTCATGGTAAAATATTTTTTATACTAAGCAGATTTCAGTAGACTTGCAGCAATCTTGAATAATGACCTTAACTATACGTATCAGAATTCGTTTAATTTGAAATTGATAAAAAAAAATAATTACAATCGATGACAAAATTATTTATCGACAACAAATTATTTCAATTTACAAAAAATAATTATAATAATCTATAACAATTATTTCAATCGATACAAAATAATTTCAATCGATACAAAATAATTTCAATCGACTACAAATAATTTTAATCGATAGCAAACAATTTTAATCGATAGCAAAAAATTTTAATCGATAATTAATAATTTAATCGAAAATTAATCATTTTAATCGATAATAATAATAATTTCAATCAATTAACAAGCAATCTGTTTCAATTATTTTAATCGAGAAAAAATAATTTCAATCAAAAAAGAATATTGTAATTGAGAAGAAATATTGTAATCGATAAGAAATATTGTAATTGATAAAAAATATTGTAATCGATAAAAAATATTGTAATCGATAAGAAACATTGTAATCGATTATAAATATTGTAATCGATAAAAAACATTGTAATCGATCAAAAATATTGTAATCGATAAAAAACAATAATTTCAATTGCAAAAAGAAGTATTTTAACCGATAAAAAATAATTATAATTACTAAACAATAATTATAAATATTTAAAATCAATTATCGAAACTTATTGTTGGAAAAATTATAATTGTTTAAAATTGTCGGTAAATAATTCATGACAAAGTGGACTTGATTTTAAAAAACTTATTATAATATAAAAAGAATTACGTTCGCTCGAGTACGGCCGTACCTAGATGAATCGTTAAAAATTGTTAAAATGTTTCTCCTACACTCTTTTAAATTTTACATGAAAGTAACGTTACTGTATTATTCCTGCGAAAATAGTTGCACCGTTAAAAAGCAGCGCATTTGTATATGATTATTTTTAAAATAAAAAGAATGCCGAGAAATTTTGACAAGAAAGTGGAAGACAAAAATAAAAAATATAAAGAGAAAAGACATAACTTTCGACATTAGTGGGTTACTCTGTGCTTTTTAGTTAGAATTTCAAATTTTTAGATAAGAGGAAATGGCCTATTGCATTTTGTGAGTACAGGGTGTCTCAGAGACGATCTTTATTAAACTAAGGCAGCGAAACAGATTTAATGGGCGGAGAGAAAAAATATTATTAAAATATTTTTTTAAAAAGTGTATTAATTTTCAATATAAATTGAATTTTATTGAAACTGAATTTTATTGAAACTAAATTTTATTAAAACTGAATTTTATTGAAACTGAATTTTATTCAAAATGAATTTTATTCAAAATGAATTTTATTGAAACTGAATTTTATTGAAACTAAATTTTATTGAAACTGAATTTTATTGAAACTAAATTTTACTGAAGTTTATTTTTAAATATGACGAGTTAATAATGTTCTGCTGATGAATAGGATAATACAGAGAGCAATATATTGTACAATTAATATAGATGATATACATACACGTATACATTATAAACGCACAATAGTCGTCTTTAAATCAAGAATAAACAAGAAAAATCTCTAGTTTGCTGTCTATTCGTAAAAAATTATTTTTCCATTTTTTCTCTCCAGCCCGATTCATCCTGTATACTATAATTGTAATTACTAATTGATGTAATTGTTCTGAAATGTTATTGCGTCAATATTTAAGTACTACGAAAAAAGGATTTGTACGCTAAGAAATTTCTTTTTGAATAATGAAAAGTATAATGAAAACGAAATCGTTAAAATTTAATTCATGAAAAGCAATATTATTTATCAGGCGTTAATTTAAAAAGAAAACTTTTCGACTTCAATTTGAGATTTTGTTGAGTGGAATTTTTGTATAAATTACATTCTTTCTTGGTATGGATATTGATGGTTGTAAAAAATATTGAAAGCAATGTTGAAAAATGTGTTGGTGTGAATGTCTCGATATGGGAAATTCGTGGCAAAACACGAATAATCGCCAGTTATGACTTTTGAATTTATAGTCGATAATAAAAACAAATTTATGCCCAAAATGTGCAGTTCAGGAATGAATCGAGTTTCAATATTTGATACTTGATTTCATTGAAGAACGATCTACATCAAGGACAACAATTTTCCATGTAAAATATATACCCTACATAAAACTACGTTATTTAATATCGATAAGGATCAAAATAAAAGTGATTATTCAAAAACAATTCTTATGTGTTTATTTATCATGTGCGTGTGTGTGTTAGGAACACACAAACAAACCAATATGAATATAAAGCCAACCTTAGAATCCTCTTTTGATCCCACGATGACATCGGTGCAGTGATTTGTGACAATTACTTCTTTTTGCACTCGCAGGATAAAAAACACTGATAAAGAAAGCTGGAGCAGCTCAGAGCAGCTAAAAGCAAAGATATCTTTGCTAACAATACGTTAACAAACGACATCAAAGCTCCGAAAGTCAACACCACTCGTAAAACACATATACACACTTTTTTAACACTTCCCCTGTAGTTTTTTAACACCCAAACTATTCATCAACACGAATTATACTAAATATATCTCTTAGAATGCACTTTGTAAACAATAAACTCGGATAAAACTGGAATCTACACAAGTTTCGAACTAAATCTGTTTGGCGCTCATTTGCCAGTAAACCACGAAACAAGGAAATAAGAAACACAACTCTTGACTACGAATGAACCACCAGGTGGCGCTTGTGTAGAATTCTTGTTTATAAATCAACTCAATTTTAAAAAGTAAATAGATTTAGCAATTTTAAAGTAATTAAAGTAACTTCTCTCAATTTTCTATGAAATTTAAATACAAAACGATTTTTTTATTTATAGGTGAAGATAATTGTAAATAATTTAATTAAACTTTTCCTGTGAGTTTGAATTTTGAAAGTCGTTGGCAAACAGACCCATTTCCTGTTCAAAATACAATATGGCGTTTATAGCGAATTCGTTTCTCTGTTGTCCAAAACTATTTTTTTTATTTTTCTGAAATGTGAAAATGTCCGAACAGTGGTCAAGTTTAACAAAACTCTTTATCAAATTTACGAAGTAATCTATTTTATAGAAGTCATTATGTTTTATTAATTACCAGGTGTAATCACGAAATGGCATCATCACGGAGGTGAGGCTTTTTTTTGTACCTGCATAAAAAAATTCGTAATTGTCATAATTCACGGGAGAGCAGTCCCACTTATTGTCTTTATAAATTAGTTCTGCTCCATAATAGGTAAGTTATGACAATTTATTCTAAAAATTCATAAAAGGCAACATAAGTGTTACTGCTCAACTAGAAAAAGTAATTAAAAATTGTGTCAAATTTGCATGGACAATCTAAACTTCATTTTAAGGAACCTTTTTATTAAAAAAAAGGTGATTTAATACCTTGATAAAACATCTTCATGGAGCAATTTTAAGGTGCGGCATAATTTTTTTAAAATGTATTTTTTCTCCTACGCAAGTAAATGAAATTTACAGTAGAAAAAACGTGTGATTATCATAGTTGAAATTGGTAAAATTTAGCATATTGTGCTATAATAAAAAAGTGTGCAACAGAAAAAGGTGATTATAATAACAAATATTGTGGATATCTTAATAAGAATGGAAAATTATTGAAAATTCTGCTAAAAGTGTTCTGTAAAAGAAGGAAATTGTAGAATATTGCTGTGCTTTTAATTTCAATTCAATTGATCAAAGCAGCTAATTTATTGTTAGAAACGTGTTGTATTTATAAAATCTGTAACGATTTATATTTATGAAATTTGTAACGATTTATATTTATAAAATCTGTAAAGTATTATATTTATAAAATCTGTAACGTATTATATTTATAAAAATTTTACAGATGGTTTCACCCGAACATATCTGGTTTAGAAGCAGAACGACTTTTGATGGAACGTGGATATGACAGTTCTTTTTTAGCAAGGCCTAGTTCTTCTAATCCTGGAGATTTCACTTTATCTGTCAGGTAAATGTGCAAAACATTATAGGTATTTAAAGGTATTTAAAATTTAAAGATCTCTAATTTAAAGATCTCTAATTTAAAGATTTAAAATATAAAGATTTAAAATATAAAGATCTAAAATTTAAAGATTTAAAATAAAAATTTAAAGTTCTATAATAAAACTCATTCCTTTAAATTTTTCTATTTTAAATTTAACTTTAATTCAAATAACATTTTCTATTTTAGCATTTTTTGTTTCAATTTTAATATTTTATTGTACTTGTTTTTCTCGAAATTAACATTGTATTCATTTGGAATTACCATTTGTTTGAAAAGAAAACGTTGTTTAAAAGAAAAACGTTGTTTAAAAGAAAAACGCTGTTTAAAATGAAAACGTTGTTTAAAAGAAAACCATTGTTTAAAAGAAAACCATTGTTTAAAATAAAATCATTGTTTAAAATAAAATAAAATAATTAATTAAAATGTATAAAAACATTTTGACGGCATAAATTGAAAAGTTATTTCATGAAATAATTCTGCGCAAATTTTTTCACAAAAGTTGCTCTTTACGAGATTAGATAAAATTCTAATTCAAGGAATGATAATTACTTTGTAAAGAAAATTGAGATTGTTTTTGAAATTAGTTTTCTTTATAGGCGAAATGGAGAAGTAACACACATCAAAATTCAAAATACAGGAGATTTTTATGATTTATATGGTGGAGAAAAATTCGCAACTCTTTCCGAATTGGTTCAATTCTATATGGAAAACGATGGTCAGTTGCGAGAGAAAAATGGAGAAGTTATAGAATTAAAATATCCTTTAAATTGTGCCGATCCTACGACTGAAAGGTAATTCACAAACATTTTTAGTAGAATTTATTTCATTTGTACAAAAATACGAATTTCTTTTTCTTAAAAGTGATCAATGATTTTCAATTAATTATTTTTGAGTTTTATTTTGCTTTATTATTATTGTTTTATTCTTTCGCTATTCATGTTTTGTTATTTATGTTTTGGTTTTTTTAAATTTATTTTTTGCTCCTTTTTCGTAGTTATTTTTTGCTTCTTTTTTGTAGTTATGTTTTGTTTCTTTTTCGTAGTTATTTTTTGCCTCTTTTTCATAGTTATTTTTGCCTCTTTTTCGTAGTTATTTTTTGCCTCTTTTTCGTAATTATTTTTTGCCTCTTTTTCGTTAGTAGTTATTTTTTGCTTCTTTTTCGAAATTATTTTTTCCTTTTTCATAGTTATTTTTGCTTTCTCTTGGCTTCTCTCTTATTTTGCTTTTTTTGGCATTTATATTTTGCTTTTTTGGCATTTATATTTTGCTTTTTGGCATTTATATTTTGCTTTTTTTGGCATTTATATTTCGCTTCTTTTGCAGTTATTTTTTGCCTTTTGTTAATAGTCATTTTTTGCAATTTTTGGACAGTTATTTTTCTCTTCTTTTACTTTCTTTTTCTTTATTATCGACTTGTTATTTATTTTAATTATATAATCGCAGATGGTTCCATGGACATTTATCAGCGAAGGAAGCAGAACGACTAATGTTAGAACGTGGTAAAAATGGATCGTTTCTCGTTCGTGAATCACAAAGCAAACCTGGTGATTTTGTGTTATCTGTCCGCACAGATGATCGTGTGACTCATGTTATGATTCGATCTCAGGTCAGTGACCATCAGACTCTTTCTCATTATGCTACTTTACTCTCAAATAATATTTAGTAAACAAAGTTCATAAAAATTGTAGGATAATAAATATGATGTGGGAGGAGGTAACAAGTTTGATAGTCTTAGTGATCTTATAGAACATTATAAACGCAACCCAATGGTGGAAACCAGCGGAAGTGTTGTCCATTTACGGTAAATATCTTTTTTCCTCTTAAAACAATTGTTTTTCGTTTAAACACATTTTTTGCTTCCTTTTTATTTTCAACTGTTTTTTTTTTCTTGTTTTTGTTTTGTTAATTTTTCGTTTATATTTTAATATTCTTTCTTTTTTGTTTCCGTTTTGTTTTTCTTCTTGTTTTCTTTTTGTTTCCGTTTTCTTTCCGTTTTCTTTCCTTTTTGTTTTTCTTCTTGTTTTCTTCTTCTTTCCCTTTTGTTTCCCTTTTGTTTCCTGTGTGTTTCCTATTTGTTTCCTGTTTGTTTCCTTTTTTTCGTTTTTATCACCTGATAGAGGAAGCTTTGTTTTTATTTTCTTTTACAATGCCTTTTGTGCTAGTGAATCATTTGAGTGTTTGAAATTGGATTTAGACAACCGTTCAATGCGACACGAATAAATGCTAGTGGAATAGAAAGCAGAGTTAAGCAATTACATAAAGAAAACGGGTGTTCGAATGGATGGCTTTGCTGGAATGGAGCAGCGACTGGCGAAGAAGGTGGAGCAGTTCGGGCTAAAGGAAAAGCCGGATTCTGGGAAGAATTTGAATCTCTACAGCAACTCGAATGCCGCCATCTCTTCTCGAGAAATGAGGGTTTGCGAGCCGAAAATAGAGCGAAAAATCGCTATAAAAATATTTTACCATGTGAGTTTGAAATTTCTAATCATTTCTAGTTAGTCTTTTCAGCGTTTGTAAAGGTTTTACATTTTTTTCAGTTGATCATACTAGAGTACGCTTAACAGATGTGGATGCAAATATTCCTGGTTCCGATTACATCAACGCCAACTACATAAAGGTATTTTTAATCATATTTGTTTTAATCGTATTCAAAACTCTCAGTACTGCGAATTTTCTTCTTGAATGCACTTTAGATTTACTCGAGTTTTTCTCATTGTTATTTGTTTGTTATTTTTTTAAAAATGTTGTGTTTGTGTTTCAGAACGATGAGAAAGAAACTCCTGGTGGCATTGGAGATAATGGATTATTGAATAAATGTTACATTGCCACTCAAGGATGTTTACCAAATACGATTCAAGACTTTTGGCACATGGTTTATCAGGAAAATACTCGTGTCATTGTTATGACGACGAAAGAAATCGAAAGGGGGAAGGTAATACTGTTTAGAAATATTATTTGAAATGTCTACACGGAAAGAAAAATGAATATAAGAAGATAATGAACTCTTTTTTGGATTTAGAACAAGTGTGCTCGATATTGGCCAGAAGAAGGTGAAGTTAGCGAATATGGCGGAGAATGGAAAGTACGAGCTCTTGCTCGAACTTCTACTGCAGATTATACTTTACGTGAATTTCTTCTCCAAGGCAGTAAACCTAACTTCTCTGAACCAAGAAAAATCTTTCACTACCATTTTCAGGTTCGTAAAAGCGCAATAATGATTTTTAATGACGTTTCTTCTTTAGTTATTTGTTGTTTTTACTTCATTTATGCTCTCTTGCTTTTTGTTTTTTCTTTGTTTGTATTTTGCCTTGTGATTTCTTATTTAAATTTCTTGTTTAAATTTCTCATTTAAATTTCTTGTTTAAATTTCTCATTTAATTTTCTTGTTTAAATTTCTCATTTAATTTTCTTGTTTAAATTTCTCATTTAAATTTCTTGTTTAAATTTCTCATTTATATTTCTTATTTAAATTTCTTATTTAAATTTAATTTCGTAATTTCTTATTTATGCTATATTGCTGTATTTTTATAGTCGTGTTTAATTTGAAATTTTTTATTTTTTAGGCCTGGCCTGATCACGGAGTCCCTTCAGATCCAGGTTGTGTTTTAAATTTTCTTCACGATGTTAATGCGAGACAAGAATCGATTGCTGCCACAGCCTCAACTGGTGTTCCAAGTAGTCAAAATCCAACCACCGTTGGGCCAGTGCTTGTTCATTGTAGCGCTGGAATTGGTCGAACTGGCACTTTCATCGTCATAGATATGATACTGGATCAAATTAAACGCCATGGTAAAACTTTTTTTTAATTTTTAAATCAATTTATCAATTTAAATCAATCAATCTAAATCCATCAATTTAAATCAATGAATCTAAATCAACCAATTTAAATCAATCAATATAAATCAATCTAAATCAATCAATCTAAATCAATCAATCTAAATCAACCAATTTAAATCTATCAATATAAATCAATCTAAATCAATCAATCTAAATCAACCAATTTAAATCTATCAATATAAATCAATCTAAATCAATCAATCTAAATCAATCTCTGCTTAGGTAAATTGATTGTTTTTCTTTTTCCCCTATATTTACGTTCAAATGAATTTAATTTACATTCATTAAAGAAGCGGCTTAATATCGAGTTGAATTTGTTTCAGGCCTTGATTGCGAAATTGATATACAAAAAACCATTCAGAGGGTGAGATCTCAGCGATCTGGAATGGTACAGACTGAAGCGCAATACAAATTTGTGTACCTCGCTGTTTTGCATTATATTGAAACTGTCTCGCAGAGGATGCAAGCTGAGCAGGTAACCTTTTTAAAAATAATAACCGAGATGAAAAATGTTTCATTAGATTAAATATTGATGTTAATGGCTGATTTAATTTAATTAAAGTTCTTTATTCAAATATTATTTGTATTTTTGGCGTCTATTCAATTTTTATTTAGAATTCGATTTTTGATTAGAATTGGATGTTTATTTAGAATTCGATTTTTGACTGGAATTGAATGTTTATTTAGAATTTGATTTTTAATCGGGATTGGATGTTTATTTAGAATTTGATTTTTAATCGGTATTGGATGTTAATTTAGAATTGGATATTTAATTGTAATTAGATGTTTATTTAGAATCGGATTCTTATTTAGAAGAATTATTATTCAGAATCAATTCAGTTGTACTTGATTAATCAAGCATTAAACTAATATAACTCTCGTAATTACTGTTTCAGAAATCGTTACAATTAGGCCGAGAATATACCAATATTCGTTACAAAAGTGAAACGAATGCCATTAATTCAGGACTCGGAGATACTCCAATCTCTACACCAACAATGCTTTCTAGTTCCTTGAGTTTTAATCTTCCTACACCAGTTGGAAGCCTTAAACCGAAATAAGTATAGCTTCTTCGCGCTTTTAGGCCTAAGGCCAGTCATAGAGGCACAGTGATTATGTATTTTTGTCATTCCTAAATATTCGTCACAATTTATTATGAAACAGACTTTGACTTAACTTTAATCGAAAATTGCATACATTATTTATTTAGTTTCACAAGATACTTTTATCTTCAGGATGGCTATAAGTGAGTTTAGTCTGTTAAAACAAATTTATGAGTAGGATTAGGAAATTAAAAAATCTTGTGTGTATATTGATCAGTATGACCTTTTTTCTTGTTGATATTTTTCTGTTAATGCTACCAATTCATTTTATTTGCCATAACGAATTTTTATTCTTCATAAGAATTTCTTTTATTTTATTGAAATTTGTTTATTGTAACCTTTTCTATTCATTGTAATTTTTGTTTTGATCATTGTAATTCCTTTTTTGTTGATTAATTTTCTTTTGTTGATTATTGACAATGCGAATTATTTTATTACTAATTTGAATTATTGTACGATTCACTTGAATCATTTTATTACTCATTGAAATTATTTTGTTATTAATTGGAATTTTTTGTATAATTGGAATTTTTTGTATAATTGGATTTTTTTGTATAATTGGAATTTTGTTTATAATTAGAATTTTCTTTATAATTAGAATTTTGTTTATAATTGGAATTTTTTTTATAATTGGAATTTGGTCAGTGAAATTTCTTATTTATTGTACAATTTTTTTTTAATTAACCCCTGATAGGAAAATATTAGATAGCAAGAATACAGATTCGTATTTTTATAATTTTAAAGGAATGAAATATTCAATAGCTGGCCACCTTTTTAGTAATTTTTATTTATCTTGGAATGGACTTTTGTGTCGTGTTGTGCGAAGTTTTGAGCGTTGCACAATGAGCCTTTTAAAAGCTGTGAAATTAGCGTTGCTGTAACTCTCATCGTCGGTGGAAATGCCACAATAATAAGGAAAAGATGTTTAATAGAATTGTACTTTAAGAAGCAATTTGTTTCACAGAGTTTAAAAACTTTTAGAACACTTATTCTATTCGCATTTTTATTCTACTTGAATAATTATTTCAATTTGATAATTATTCGAGTCAAATAATTATTTCGATAATTATTCGAATCAAATAATTATTTCAATTCGATAATTATTCGAGTCAAATAATTATTTCAATTCGATAATTGTTCTAATTAAATTTTACTAGAAAAATGTGAATCAAATTCGGGTACTGAAGTCACGTTTTATTTTTCAATTGCATGATAGTGATTAAATTTAAATTTCATAAACCTTTAGTCCTGACTTCAATGATTTAGTTAATGAAATGATTTTCACGCGTTTGTATGCTTTTATAATTTTACTATCATCTTGCGTAATTTAGAATTTACATAACAGCTATTTTGTTTAACGTAATACCAACCCTTTGGTTCAATTGACGAGGCAATTTGTTGAACTTGAGAAAAATTAAAAATCGTGAAATAAGAATGTAATTTGAAAGAAAAATTTGTTGAAAGAAAATTGTTGGAAATTACACGAGAGAACTGCAATTTCCACTGATAGTTACTCATTGTAGATTTCTTTAATTTTGATTAAAAAGTATTATCGTATTATCGAAATTGTAAAACATGATACATAAATCAACACACTGCAGGATTCATGTTCTTCAATTAGAAAAATTCGATTCTCATGCCTATATAATAAAAAAGGGAAATTGTAATAAATTTGTACTGTAAAAAAAATATTTAATACGTAGTTAGGAATATTAGAAAAAAAGAAGCAATTTGTCAATGTGTTCATTTATGTATTATTTCGGAATGAAATTCGAATTTGTTTAATTTGTAGTTGCGTACACTGGAGAAAGTGTTGACAATTGTGAGGATAAAAGAAATTATATTCAAAATAGACTTGGAAAATATGATTTTAAATACTATATTTTTGTTATATCGCTAGAGAACCAAGTGCATTTTGCTTGGATTTTGTAAAAAGTAAATTACATTGAATTTTATATAAAATGGAATATTGTTTTTTAATCAAAAGCACATGAATATTATTTGTGGGATGTTAATTTGCACATAAAATAATTAGTTTGTAATACTGCTTCAATTTTGTACTCGGTTTCGAAGGGCTTACATATTGTGAACTTTTGTAGCAGTAAACGTAAATGTGATAAAATAAATTTTATAAAGCTTTATTAAGTTAACATAAATTAAACATGTGCTTCACAGAAACAAGTATTTTCAATTATTACCTTCTTCGTGTATTTAGTATTATTACTATCGTTTTTTCGAATATTTAATTATACAAAATTTGATTATTTAATTGTTTAAAAAACTACAAACAAAACTAGTTATCAATTTTGTGTGGTTTTTTAAAAACTATTTTTAACACTAATTTAACACTATTTTTAACACTATTTTTTAAAACTACAATTGTAACTATAATTATTACGAATTGTAATTATTATTTATAAGCATTGTTATTGTTTTTTCAATGTAAGTATTAAACATATATGTTAAAAATTGAAAAATATGTTCGATATTTTCATTAATTTGAATTTAGAGAGCAGCAATTGATAATACAATTGGTAGAAATGCGTTTTAATAGAAATTTTGAATTTTTCCAGGTTTCATCGATTGACGCATGCGGGCCAAACGCATTCGAAGATTGAAGGAAAAGAGAAGCTGGAGGAGCAGAATAAGTATGAAATTTTTCCGGAGGGGATGCATCGCTGGATTCAATTCACATCAGGGCGGGGGTTGAAAAAAACACGGCGTTACTTTCTTCAGACTCGGAACCACCTTTTTAATCGTTTCACAATGTCGCAGATTTTGCTGGCTAATCGCTTTTAAAACTAAAAGGTATTAAATCATTTTCTCTTTAAATTTCAGTCGAAAATCATTTCTTTCAAACAATTTCCTAAAAATTGAATATTGTTGTTTCAAGTATTCAACTTATTTGAATTACAAACTTAAACTATTGCATGCTTAAATATTTTTTTTATATCTATCTAAATTTTCCATTTTTCAAATTTAAATTCTCAATATTTTATTTATATTACTCATTTTTTAAATTCTCAATCTTTTCATTTAAAGCTTCCATTTTTAAAATTTTCAATCTTTTCATTTAAATTTCCATTTCTAAAATTTTCGATCTTAAGTTAAATTTCCATTTTTAAAATTTTCAATCTTAAGTTAAATTTCCATTTTTAAAATTTTCAATCTTAATTTAAATTTCCATTTTTTAAATTTTCAATCATTTAATTTTTGTTCTATTTATTAGCTATTTGTGTACAAAAAATAAAACAAGATTGTTGTTTTTAGGCTGAATAAAGAAGGTGAGACGAGCGCTGTAGGATTTACAAAAAGAATTTTAAAAAAAGGAAAAGTCTCGAAACGTCGAAATGAAACTTTTCGTTACCAGGATCTTTTTGGAATAGAAAACAGAACGAAAGAAAGAATAGAAAGACTAGAAAACCTAATTTAGATGCGAATAGATTTATACGAATTCATCGACTGCGTATCAAGGAAATGTTATTCAAAATTCTTTGGAAAATAACAGTACAAAAGTGAATGGAAAAAGAGATGAATGATTATATAAAGAGTACATCAATTAATGATCGTAACTTAGACTCAAGTTGCGAGAATAATTCTGGCAATGAACCTGAGTTTGAAATCAAAAAAATGGCACAGGAGAGGTGTAAGGAATTACTTGCAAAAATACCTGAGACCGCCGACAGCAAAGAGGTTTGAAAAAAAAATTAAAAATACATTTTTATCTGCCAAAAAGAATTTAGCTTCAATTGTAAAGTGTCGAACCTTCTGCTGAAATTTTATGGTTGATTTTTGGAGAAACTTGGTTTGTTTTCAAGCCTTTTGCTTCCTCATAGGGAAGCATTGTTTTCGCTCCAAATTTCGATTTTCTAGAAATAGTCTAAATCAACTCAATTTCATACAAAAAGCATAAATACGAAATTTTAGGCCAATGTCCAAATGTGTGTGTGTGTGTGTGTGTGTGTGTGCTTGAAACTTGAAAACCAGCAAATGACAATTTATATAAATATTGTTACTTTTGAACTATTTGTGACATATAAAAATCAATTTATATTATTATAAATTTTAGAAGTCTCATTTTTTAATAATAGTTTCTTCTTAATACTGTTCAGGGTTCCTTTTTGCACAAAAAATTTCTCTTTGAGGAAGCAAAATGTTCATGAAATGAATATAATTTTCCACTTGCTTAAACTATGTTTCGTTTGAAATTATTTGAAAAGTATTTGAAAATATTTTAATATATTTGAAAATTATTTGAAAACTATTTGACAATATTTTAATATATTTAAAATTATTTGAAACATATTTGACAATATTTTAATATATTTAAAATTTTTTGAAAACTTTGAAAACATTAAAAATTGTTTTTACGCGTATTTGTCATTAATTTTCGAGTTATTAAAAATGTATAGATTAAAACAACTTTTATTTTTGTAATGCTTACAGAGATTGAAGCAACTTGAATCGTATGAGTTCTTTTCGAGGAGGGAAGGATTAAGAATGGAAAACAGATCGAAAAATCGATATAAAAATATATTACCATGTAAGATGAGAGTTTGAATTTTAAGTTTGAATTTGAAAGTTGTTTTCAGTGATTTATAATATCTTTTTATTTTTTTAGTTGATCACACAAGAGTGCGTTTACTAGACGTGGACCCAAAAATCCCTTGTTCTGATTACATCAATGCCAATTACATAAAGGTTTGTATTTTTACATGTAATTGTTACACATGCGGTAATTAACAAATTTTGTATATTGTAATTGTAAATCTCGTTTGAATTTCCTTTCATTGCTTTGACTTTTTCATGTTTTTTTCATACCTTTTTATAGTTCAAAAATATTTGATTCTATTAAAGTAAATGTTCAAAATTCTAGAGTAAAATTCTGTTCTATTTAATTCTAGATTATTAATGATTCCAAAATGTAAATTTTAATCAAATGCAATTTAGATCTACTGAAATTTCTGGTTATTAGACAGATGACAAATAATTTTTTTAAAATCATTCTTGATTCAGAATGACGAGAAAGAAACTTCTAGTGATGGAATCGGGAAAAATGGATTATTAAATAAAAGTTATATTGCTACTCAAGGATGCTTACCAAATACTATTCAAGATTTTTGGCATATGGTTTACCAAGAAAATACTCGTGTAATTGTTATGACGACGAAAGAAGACGAAAGAGGAAAGGTAATTAAAAATTAAATTAAATTTAAAATTATTCTCTGTATACATAATTCTTTTTGAAACAATGAGTATTTTGTAAATAATTCTTTTTATGCAATTAGTCTCTGTATAAATAATTCTTTTTTATGCAATTAGTCTCTATATAAATAATTCTTTTTTATGCAATTAGTCTCTGTATAAATAATTCTTTTTTATACAATATTAGTCTCTATATAAATATGTAATTCTTTTTTATACAATATTATAGTCTCTATATAAATATATAATTCCTTTTTATACAATTATTCTTTATATAAATAATTATTTTTCATACAATTTTTTATTCATAGAACGAAATTATTAATCGTTTACGGCTTTTTTTACATGAATTCTTTTTACACTAAACTCTTTCTTGGATTTAGAACAAGTGCGCTCGATATTGGCCAGAAGAAGGTAAAACTAATGAATACGGAGAATGGAAAATACAATCCCTTGCTGAAATTTTCACAGAAAATTATACATTGCGTAAATTTCTTCTTCAAGGAACCAAGCCTAAATTTGCCGAATCGAGGAAAATTTATCAGTACCATTTTCAGGTGCGTAGAGATGCAATTTTTACAGGAAAGAAAGATTTTAAGTTGTAATTTCCAACGCAGTTTTTATTTAAAAATCCATAATATATCCATAAATTCATAATAAATTGAAAAAATTGTAAACACAACGAAAAAAAAAATTATCATTGATTTATAATATTTATAATAATAATCTTTTAATAATAAATAATAATTATCTTGTTACATTTTAGGCCTGGGCTGATCACGGAGTTCCTTCGGATCCAGGTTGTGTTTTAAATTTTCTTCACGACGTTAATGAGAGACAAAAATCGATTGCTAAAACTTTAAGTGGTGTTTCAAATAGTCAAACTCAGGCCACTATTGGGCCAATACTGGTTCATTGTAGCGCTGGAATTGGCCGAACTGGCACATTTATTGTCATAGATATGATATTGGATCATATAAAACGCTATGGTATGATTTCTTTTTTATATTTTGTAACTCACTCGGAAAAAAGGAACCTAAGAGGCGAAAAATATATTATTTTTAATCGACGTTTTCATTTCAATAAAAGACACTTTTTAATTAACTGAAATTAAAATTATTGTTTATTAAATAGTTTTTATAAACTACAAATTAAATATCCGCGATTTGTACATAGTGTAACGTGCCTTTTCTTTTTTTGTTTAAACAATTAAAATTGAGATTTGGCACCTTAGTTTCATTTTTTCGGAGTGTGTCACATTTTCAAATTTAAATCAATGTGACTACTTTTTTTAAATGATAGTGTTATAGTATTTTTTATTTTTTTTAAACATAAGAACGGGTTTGAGAACCTTTTTGTAGAACAATAGAATAGGAATTTAATAATATTTTCTAGTTTAATAAAAGTAATTACTATTTTAATGATTGTAGTTACTAATTTAATATTCACTAAAATTAATATTTAGTATTATAATCATAATATTTACTAAAATTAATATTTAATATTATAATCATAATATTTACTAAATTAATATTAAATCAATTTAAAATTTTAAATTAATATTTCTTTAAAACACTTAGATATTCACATTATCTAAGAATTTAAATATTTTACCAAAAAGAATGTTGTATGTTATTTTTTATATTTATCTAAAAATATTTAAAATGATTCAATTGCGATTAAATTGATTGCAGGCCTCAGTTGTACAATTGACATAGAAAAAGCAATTCAGAAGGTGAAATCTCAACGATTTGGTATGGTACAAACTGTAGAACAGTATAGATTTGTGTACCTGGCTGTTGTGCATTATATTAAAATTTTTTCGCAACGAACACTGGCCGAGCAAGTAACTTAGATAATTAAGAAATTTAATTTTCATTCACGAATCATTCAAAGAAATGTTTTGTCTTACTTTCATGAGCGATTAAAGTGCACTAAAATTGCAAAAGTAAATTTAAATGTAAATTCACTTAAGAATGCTAAAATCTCAAACTAAAACTGAAAACTAAAACTAAAAATATTTCTATGAATCATCACATATTAAAGTATATTATTGTAATTTCTAAGTAAATTGCCATTTATTGAAAATAATACATATTGTAACATAAAAAAAATTGAAATTTAAGAGCGATAGAATCAGACATTTCTTCTAATTTATTTAAACTCGATTGTAAATAAATTCAAACATTTAATTCAAAGGATAAAACAATTTCATTAACAATGTATAAATTGATATAAGAATACCTTCTCATTGTGGATGAGAATGTAAAAATTGCTTTGAAAAATTGAAATTTTCTCTTACGTATACTTTTTTCTTGAATAAAATTAAGTTTTTCAGTAAAACAAGTTTTAATCTCCAACATTTTCCTCCAAGAAAATCTTCTCAAGTTAATAAAAAATAATAAGAATGCAAATAATTAGCATTAGAATAATTAGAATTGAAATAATTAACATTAGAATCACTGTTTAATTTTCAGGATTGCAAAAAACACTTTTTCTTTAATCTTAAGACATTTTATTCAAATGCTCCAAACGGTTACCAATTATAAGAAATCATTACAAAGATAAAGCTCACTATTGAATTAAAAAGTATACAAACTAAATCTAGTTTAAGTAATTCAATTAATAATTAAATTTAAATACTGTCAACGAAAAAATATACATTTTTTCCATACTCTTAAAAGATATGTTTTCAAATAATGAAATAGTGCGTAGTATTGTTTATAACAACTGGAAAATAGTATTTTAAAGAAATTAATATAAAATGTAATTTGTGAAGTTGAAAAGAAAACGTACTTGAAAAAAACGTACTTGAAAAAAACGTACTTGTAATCACATACAAGAAAACACTTAATAATTAGTTCAAATATAAAAAAAATATTTATAAATTTATAAAATTTCTATACACTCGTGAAAGCTCTTGAGTCACACAAAATATTATCAAGCGTATCAAATAATGTGGTCATCTATTTTTTTGTCTCATTCTAGAACTCCCATCTAGGTGATTAAAAAACTTGTTAAAAAAAATAACTTAAAAGAATTACGATGGCAGAAAAATGTGAAATAAACCTAATTAAGAATTAAAACTCTTAAATAAAATTTTGATTTTTTCTTACATTAGGTTAATGTTTGATTTAAGTAGAAAATCAAAAATTTAATTAAACACCTATGTCGTTTCTAGAATGGTATTTTGGCATATGAAATCGAATATCATTTGACTATTTTAATCTTGCTTGGGAAGACGTTTTCTAATGGCTTCACTTCACCGAATCTTGCCTTTCGCTTTTCTATCTTCGCCTGTGATTCAGCCTGAAAATTCATAATTGTTTAAATTAAATTTTCAAATAAATTTTCAAAATAAAGCACAAAAACATTTTTTCAAAATAAAGCGCATAAACAATTTTTCAAAATAAAGTGCATAATATTAATGAATAAATGTTAATTATTCGTCGAGTATAAAGATAATTTTTGTCTTTAAGGCAATTAAATTACCTATAAAGGCAATAAAGCAGTTAACAATATGAATATTTACAAAAAATTATCAAACTATTTACCTTCTTCATTACGCTGGAAACTGAACTACCAAACCTTTCTTCTCTTTTCTTTAATAATTCATAACACGTAGGCTGTAGAAATAATTGAAATAAATAAAATGTTCCAAAAATATGTTGATACTAAAAAAAGAATTAAATACTTACGACTGGAGTTTCGATTGATGATGCTGAGGAACTACTGGTGTTATTCATATTAAACCTTGCAGCTCTTGCTAATTTTTTAGCTGATTCAGAAAGGGGCATTCCAAACTTTCTTTTTCTCATTTCCAGTCTCTGTTGAAAAAAAAAATATTTTAATACCAGTTATTTTATAACAATGCAAATTAGAATTTAAAAAATAGTTAGTAAATTATTATTATTATTACTCATTTAATGACAATAATTTAATTTATATTAATTTAACAACAAATAATTTAAGAGAAACAATTTAGATGAAAGTGGTAATTTAACAGAGACGATTTAGATATAAAAATAATAATTTAACGGAAATATTTTAATTGAAAGTAGTAATTTAACAAAAACAATTTAGCCACGAATTTAGCAGCAAATAATTTAGATAATTTAGCGGCAAATTTAACAGTGAATAATGATAATAATAAAAATGAGAGAATGCAATGAAAATTAAGAGAATGTGTAATAAAAATTAAGAGAATGTAATAAAAATTAAGAGATTGCAATGAAAAATAATTACCTCTTGCATACTCAGCTCGGACAGTTTAATAACTTTCTTTTCAGTCTCTGCATTTTCAGTAGATTTTGGCGTTTCCTTAGTTTCTTCTGGTTTATTGTCAATTTTAATGTCTTCTATGACAGATTTGCGATTCAAAATAATTTTTTTGGCATTAGAAGCTCCATTACTATCCGTCGACAATTTTCTTTTTTCACTTGATTCTTGAGAATCTGTTTTACTAGCTAACTCTTCTATTTCTTCGTCCTGCAATATATCGATAGATTTTTTAAATTGACAGATAAATATTAAACAAAGTTTCTAAATAATTAAAATTAACTTACACCCAAAATTTCTTCATCTAGGATTTCTTCCGCAGTTTCATCAAGCGACAATGTAGAATCTAGAGAATTAGAATCTGACAATTAGAGTAGTAAACAGTTGAATAATTTTTACATTCCGTACAAATTTATATTAAAAGTTCCTTCAAATGTGAAGCTCATAAATATGAACATTTAAATAATAAACATTCAAGTAAGAAACATTCAAATAACAAAAACTATAAAAATAATTTAAATTATTAAACTCGTTCTTAAAATCTTTGAAACCAGTGAATGCTTTTGTTATCGTTCGACATTAATAAACTGTGAGGTTTGAATGAAACTTGATACGAAAGTTTTGTGTCAGCAAAAAAGGAAATGACTTGTTGATAAAGGAAATAATTATTTTTCTATGCTTACCTCCATGCAAAGCTAATTGGAGTCTCTCAACCAATTCATTTTTGTTCCCAGAAGTAGGCAAACCACGTTGTTTTAATTCAAGTTTTAGATCCGCAACCTAAGGAAACGAATTACCATCAACACACATAACAATACATTTGCTTCAAAATATATACAACTAAAGCCGATTTTCGAAAAAATATGATAAATGCTGGTTTTGAGGTTATCGGCTACACGGTCACAAATTGCATAAAAAAACTTACCTTCATCTTTGATAATTCAGTGAGTCCTTTTTCATAGGACGAGTCAGCCATTTTAAAGAACTTAACTATAGTTTTAAATTTATTATTTAATATTTATTGATTATTGTATTAAAATACAAAAATCGGCTAAACAACTTCTTTAAAAGCAAACGAAACGATCAATTAGAAAATTGAAACATTGAAATCAAACCAAAACTAACCTAACCCTGATTTGACAAGCGGAACGGAAATGGCGAAAACATTTCGTTATATTCAGGCGGTAAGATTTAAAAACTCGTTGCAAATTTCATAAACAAAAAGGGGAATTTTGAGTTATTCGTCTTTTCCTGTAAAAATAATGAGTAATTAGAGAGTGAGTTTTCGAGTTACAAATGAAAATGAGAAGAATTTTTAGTTTATTATCGATTTTCAGTGATTTGAACTTTTTACCTTGCGGATATAAACATTTTTTTAAAATAACGAACAAAATGGCGATTGTTTACTTTCACGGCAATACGATCAGAATGTTAATTATTGCAATTACGTCTTTAGTGTGTTATAAAAAGAGGTTGAAATATCTGAAATTGGAGTTAAAAGTCTAGCGGTGTCAAAAAACAACAAAAATTGTTCATAACCTTATAATTTCAGTATGAGAATGGAATTTTTCAAGAGGTCACAAATTTATAACCTATGAATAGACATGGTGGTTTTTTTATTATATTATATCATTTATTTATAATTTATTTACAAATTAATACTACTTATATCCCTTTTACATTTTATTCACATTCATTTTGTTTCAATAAATAGTTTTATTTCAATTTGCAATTCAATGTGCTATTACGATGAGCTCTCTATTCATACATTTCTTCAAAATTGTAATTTGCTTTTTTTGAACTAACATTGCTTTTGTAACATCGTTAATAAAAATTGTTTAACAATCAAGAAGTGAGTTGATATACTAAAGTACAGATTCAAAGGGTGAAGAAAATGAAATTTTCATCTTGAAACTTGTTTTGACGCAGAATGTTTGAATTTTTTTCATGTTTTCATCGATTGACGCATGCGGGTCAAATACACTCGAAGACCAAGGCAGTTAGGAGTGAAAAGATGATATTCCCCAGAGGGGTTGAGAACCAACCACACCAGGGCGGGGGTTGAATTGAACAGAGTAAAATCCGCTTCGCATTTTAACACAAGGGTGACAGATGTCTGAATATAAATGCATGGGATACGCGGTTTTTAAGCTCACTGTTATTTTCCTCGTCTATCAAACTTTTAACCATCTTATCAATCACCCCACAAAATTGAGATTTGATACTCTCAATTAAATTTATCCGAAAAGGTATGTTTTTTAAATTCTCTTTTAATTTCCATTATGTTCATTTTCATTAGAGCTATTTATTATTTTTGTTATTGATTTATTAATTTATTAAGTTCTGTATTTATTAATTTACTAATCTATTGAGTTAATTTGTTAATTTACTAATCTATTTAATTAATTTACTAATATATTTAGTTAATTTACTAATAAACTAATTTATTCAGTTACTGGTTTATTTAGTTGCTAATTTATTCAGTTGCTAATTTATTCAGTTACTAATTTATTCAGTTACTAATTTATTCAGTTACTAATGTTTTCAGTTATTAATTTATTTAGTTACTATTTTATTCAGTTAATAATGTATTCAGTTATTAATTGATTTAGTTACTAATTTATGAAGTTAATAATTTATTCAGTTGCTAATTTATTCAGTTACTAATTTATTCAGTTACTAATGTTTTCAGTTATTAATTTATTTAGTTACTATTTTATTCAGTTACTAATGTATTCAGTTATTAATTAAATTAGTTACTAATTTATTAAGTTATCTATTAAGTTGCTAATTTATTTAATAATTTATTAAGTTATCTATTAAGTTGCTAATTTATTTAATAATTTATTAAGTTACTAATCTATTAAATTACTAATTTATTTACTAATTTATTTGCTAATTTATTAATTTGCTCATTAGTCAATCTATGAATTTTCGTAAATTCTGTTTATAATTTGTACCTATTAAAATGAAAATTGTATTTTGAATCATTTAATTTCAGAGTTTAGAATTATTTCAAATTTAAATATTCTATTTTAATGATTTATTGAAAACGCGAGTTAAATAGAAATGAACATTAATCAAGAGTAATAAGTGTTTAAATGTCAAGTAAATTATAAAATTTTGCATATTAAGTGTATTAATGGTAAAAGCAACTCACTCTTTTAATTGTTTATCAATGTTGAACTAGAAAATCGAAAGAAACTTAATATCAGTTTAATTACAAGTCAATTTCATTAAATATCAATTTGTCTCGCAAACTATAATCATCAACTGACTCATTACCCATAATTTTTAAGTATTCATTTTATTGTTTTCTTTTCCTACCAGGTCAGTGAAATTTTCTTCCTCGACAGTTCAGTAAAAATTAATCATGAAAATCGCAAAACGAAAATCCTGAAAAATCTGAATTGTTCAATTTTTAAACATTTTAGTTCTGTGAAGAAAAATATGTGCTCTTTTTAAACTTAAAAATTGTCTACAATTTTTAATATTGATTCTAGTTTCAAAATTATGAGTTTATTACATAAGAAAGGATTGAAAAATGTATAATGATTGAAAATTATTGACAATGATTACCAATGATTAAAAATGATTGCAAATAATCAAAAACGATCTCAAATGATTGAAAATGGTTAAAAACGATTTCAAATGATTTCAAACGATTGCAAATAATCAAAAACGATTTCAAATGATTTCAAATGGTTTCAAATTATTAAAAATTATTGCCAATGATTAGAAACGATTGAAAATATAATCAAAAATAATTTCAAATGATTGTAAATTATTAAAAACGATTGCAAATGATTTTAAATTATTAAAAAAGATTTCAAATGATTGTAAATTATTAAAAACGATTTCAAATTATTAAAAATGATTGAAAGTGATTAAAAATGATTGAAAGTGATTAAAAATGATTGCAAATAATCAAAAACGATTTTAAATGATTGTAAATGATTACAAACGATTTCAAATGGTTGCTAACGATTAGAAATGATTGAAAGTGATTAAAAAAGAAGCAGAAAACAAAATTACCAAAAAAGAACTAAAGAGTCTCCTTATATGTTGAAGTAAAAAAAAATGAATAGATAAAGTAGATGACAAAATATACACAAAGTTGAAGTCCACAACGTTTTTGATCAATTAATTAAATTAAAAATACTTTTCCATTCATATTTTCTTTTTCACTTTTATCCCAAAGGGTTTTTATTTATTTTTTTCTTTTTATTGAACTATTATATTTATTTTGTTGAACTATTATATTTATTTTATTTAACCATTATATTTATTTTATTTAACTATTTCAACTATTATAATCAATTTTGTATTGATAGAAAACAAAAAAACTGCCTAACAGTTTTTCTGTTTTAAAATTTAGATATTATTCCGATTGACGACATACTAATTTTTATTTTTGGTTGATAAAACGTTGTGAACTTCATCCAGACAAATAAACTAAAAGTGTTGTTGTTTTCAGGTAATCGAAGAAACAGGCGGAGATAAATAAGAGTGCAGTTACATGGTATAAAAGGAACGAAGTGAGGAAAAGAAAATGTGCGAGATCTCCAAGTGTCAGCGTAAAACATTTCGTGACCAGGATCCTCCTCGAATAAGAGAGAGGAGTACAGAGAACCTTCTCAAGGACGCGTTTCAGCTGTCTCGATCCACCTCTCGATCCACCCCGAATTCACCGACCACGCTGCAACGTGCATCCAGTCTCGAGAAATGCTTCAGCGATCCGGAATTCTTCAAGAAACATCGTCAACAACTACAAACGCCGCGGGAAAAAGAGGAAGAAAAGACGAACGGCTCCGTAGAAAATACAACAGTCAGTGCTTCTAGTCGTAATCGAGACTCAACCAGTTCTAGTCGCGAGAATAACGCGTGCACTGAACCCGAGCTTGAAAACGGCAGAATCGCACAGGATTGGTGCAAGGAATTACTCGCCAAAGTGCCTTTGTCCTGCAGGAGCAAAGAGGTAACGTTCCATTTTTATTTACCAAAAAACAGTTGATTTTTATTCCCATATTCGCACATTTGCTGCACAAGGTTCATTTCTAGATATCTCGAAATTAAATTATCTGAAAAGTAATAAAATAATAAATAATTATTAATAAATAATAATTAATAAAATAATAAAAAAGTAAAAAAAGAAATAATGGTAATGATCAAAATAATGTTAATTATCAAAATAATGTTAATGATCAAAATAATGTTAATGTTAATACAAATAAAAGTACATTATTTCTTGAAAAATAATGTTTTGCGATTGATCTAAAAAGTACAAATAAAAGTACATTATTTCTTGAAAAATGTTTTGCAATTGATCTAAAAAGTACAAATAAAAGTACATTATTTCTTGAAAAATAATGTTTTGTAAATGATCTAAGAAGTACAAATAAAAGTGAAAAAAAAATTTATTCTTGAAAAATAATGCTTTGGTAAATGATCTAAGAAGTACAAATAAAAGTGAAAAAAAATTTATTCTTGAAAAATAATGCTTTGGTAAATTATCTAAAAGTACATTATTTCTCGAAAAATAAATTCTCGAAGGATTTAATTTCGTACGACGATTTTTGTAAAATTGAATTCTGTAAAATCTTTAAATTAACCAAAAGTTACTTTTTTAAACCTTTGTCTTAAATTCTCTAATTAATCGACATTCTCCAAAATCGACCATTTCTTTATTCGCGAATTCGCCCAGAAATTTTAAATAAAATAGTAAACAATCGCTTTCGTGAATCAAAAAAATTAGCCACCTTTCAGAAAAGTAAATTTAATGAATAAAAGTATAAAATAAAAAGTGTAAAATAAAAAGTATAATGAATACGAATAAAATAAATTGACATGAAAATTTGCAATCGGAAGTTGTAAAAAAAAGACCGTGGAATTTATACCGCGAGCAGGCAGTTAAATAACGAGTATTGTAAATTCAAAATATGAAAATATTCTCGGAAAGTAGGCTGAAATTGAAAAAATGTATTTTATGTTTAAAATATTCTACGTGTTACGTGCATGTGCAAATGCTATAAATTTTAAATTCATTCATGATGCTATCGCGAAACATTCTGTAATCTTATAAACAACTATATAATGTTAAATTTCATCGTGCAAGATAGGGAAAAGTTTATGGAATGATTTTACATTTCTGTCAGTTTCGCTTTACCAATAGCACGCAAATAACAATTATTTTAATAATACAATACGTAAACATAAAATTATACGTTAAATAAATAAACGCAATGAAAGACTAATTTACTGAAAAAGTGCGCAACAAAATATCGGACTCATTAACTTGAATTCCAATACGTGTACGCATGATTTGCTTTTTCGTGTGGAGAAAAATCATTAGGGAGTAATATGAAAACATTACGGAGCAATAAGGAAATGTACAAAACTGAAATTTATTTTATTGTCACGGTTGAGGCGAGCCTTGTCCGCGGACCGTGACTCGATTGTAACATCTATGGGGTGTATAAAGTAATTGAGTTTTAACATTAGTCGAAAAAACTATAGCTACCTGAATAAATACATGATAATTAAATCACCAGTGATGTTCTGAATAAAAAACATTTCAACCAATGCGTACATGAGTTGTAGTAGACGTTTTTGTGTCAGAGAACAGTACATGTTTATAACTACCTGCACTTTTTTATTAGCTAACTATACGTATTTTAAAGCTCGAAATTTGCAAATTTGTAAATATTTTCCAAGTCAGGATTTTAAGGCGCTTTGATTTCAATTTCTTTTATTTATTGTATATTTTTTTTATTCATCTCAATCTTTTCTTCAAATTTCTTTTTAGTTTTTAAATCTGTTGTATTTCTTTTTTAAATCTCTTGTATTTTTTTAAATCTCTCTTTATTCTGTAAATCTTCTTCTATTTTTTAAATCTTTTTTTATTTTATAAATTTTCTTTTATTTTTTAATTCTCTAGTATTTTTTTTCTTTTGAATCTGTTTTTATTCTGTGAATCTCATATTTTTTAAATCTCTTTACATTTTTTAAATCTCTTTACATTTTCTAAATTTCTTTTTATTTTTTAAATATCCTGTATCTTTTTTTTAATTTCTTTTTATTCTGTAAATCTCTTTCTATTTTTTAAATTTCTTTTTATTTTCTAAATTTCTTTCTATTTGTTAATTCTCTTGTATTTTTTTAAATATCTTTTTATTCTGTGAATCTCCTTCTACTTTTTAAATCTGTTTTCATTTTCTAAATTTCTTTTTGTTTTCTTAAATATCTTGTATCTTTCTTTTTAATCTCTTTTTATTCTGTAAATCTATTTCTATTTTTTATATTTTCACTTTTAAATATCTCTTCATTTTTAAATCTCTTATATTTTTTATTTATTGTTTTCATCTCTTTTTATTCTGTAATTAATCTATTTTATAAATCTCTTTTCATTTTTTAAATTTCTTTTTATTTTCTAAATATCTTGCATCTTTTTTTTTAAAAATTTCTTTCTATTCTGTAAATCTCCTTCTATTTTTTAAATTTCTTATTATTTGTTAATTCTCTTGTATTTTTTTTTATTTTTTTATTTGAACTTTTTTATTCTGTAAGTCTTCTTCTACTTTTTAAATCTTTTTTAATTTTTTAATTTATTTTTATTTTTTAAATATCTTGTATCTTTCTTTTTAATCTCTTTTTATTCTGCAAATCTACTTCTATTTTTTATATCTTTTTTCTACTTTTAAATATCTCTTCATTTTTAAATCTCTTGTATTTTTTATTTATTTTTTTCATCTCTTTTTATTCTGTAAACCTCCTATTTTTAAAATCTTTTTTCATTTTTAAATATCCTTTTATTTTTAAATATTTTTTATTTTTAAATCACTTTTTTCAAATCTCGTTTTTAAAATCTCTTTATCAAAAACTCTTTTCTAAACTCGCGTTTTCAAAATCTATTTTTTAGAATCTCGTTTTCAAAATCTATTTATTTTTAAATCTCTTTTAAAATCTCTTCTATGAAATCTGTTTTTTTAAATCTTTTTTTAAATCTCTTTTAAAATCTCTTCTATAAAATCCATTTTTTTAAATCTCTTTTAATATCTGTTTAATTGAATCTCGTTTTATTTATTTTATCTTTCTTTATTTGCATTCTTTTGTTGGTTTTCTTTTTCAGGGTAATTAATCATTGTCAAAAAAATAAACTTTTGGTGAAAAAATACTATTTACAAAATCAATTTTAACTTCAAATAAATAAAAATTTCAAAAAGTCATCATTCATCAAAATTTTCGAACACTAATAATAAGTTATCTAAATTTTAATCAATCCAAACTTCAATTCGTCTAATATTTAATTATTTTCAATCGATCTAAACACTGTTTTATTCAATGTTAATCGCGTATCAAATAACTTATTGTTCTTTTAAAATTTCTGTTCTTTAAAAAATTCTGTTCTCTCAAAAGTGCTGTTCTTTTAAAAATTCTGTTTTTTTAAAATCATGCTCTTTAAAAAATGTTGTTCTTTTAAAAATTCGTTTTTTTAAAAGTGCTGTTCTTTTAAAAATTCGGTTTCTTTAAAATGCTGTTCTTTTAGTAATTCTGCTCTTGTAAAAATTCTATTCTTTTTAAAAGTGCTGTTCTTTAAAAAATTCTATACTTTTAAAAATTCTGTTTTTTTAAAAGTGCTGTTCTTTAAAAAATGCTGTACTTTTAATAATTCTGCTTTTTTAAAAGTGCTGTTCTTTAAAAAATTCTGTACTTTTAAGAATTCTGTTTTTTAAAAAGTGCTGTTCTTTTAAAAATTCTGTTCTTTTTTAAATCTTATTCTTCTAAAAATTCTATTCTTTCATTTACTATTCTTTAAACAATCCAACTTTTAATCTAACTAACTTTTAAACATTTTTTTCATTCGTTTTATTTGCAGGAATTCTGAACAGAATTAAATTCCATTTTAAATCTGAAAAGGGAGTTTTACTTATAGCCCAGATAGTTACTGGACCGATGTCATTTCGAGACAGATTGATCAATCTATTACAATTTTCGTCGCAAATGGTTGAATTTTTATTTTCTAAAAGTCGTTATGCATGCCACTTGAAAGGACACTAATTAACGCAATTTTTATTTTCCGTTTTTGTCATTTAAATGTCATTTTAGAATTTATTTCGCGGTTTGAAAATAATACGCTCTACCTGTTCAAAATAACATTGTCCGGTCAATGACTTGAAGGACAATAAAATAAAAAATTAAGAAATGCAAGATGAAGATGCATGATTAAATGCAATTAAAAATTACCAAAGTAAAAATAGTTTAATAAACTAATTTATTCAAAGTGTTTATTTTATTTTATTTTATTTATTCAAAAAATTGAAAATGTATGCTCTTTCGACCTTTTTACATATCAAGCCATAAAAAATAGTTTAATATCATTGTAGATATTTTTTTTTATGCAAATTATTGATTTCAAAACCAAAGCAATAAAACGAGAGACACGTGACGTTAACGACAATAATAAAACCAAGTTATTTACAATCTTGCAAAGTTTTGTCACAGGATGCGTAATCTTTTTAATTTCTGTGCTGAATTACGTTAATCTATAATTATATAACGTGCTTGAAACACGTAAATTCAATTCTCGGCGAATCATTTTTTTTAATTGGATTTTTTTACACTGTGTTTCTATTCGTGTGCTTTTTGCAACTTTTTTGTTCTTTGCTTTTGTTCTTAACGTGCTGTTTACTCATTATGTTTACTTTTTTCATTTACTGATTATATTTATTTTTTTATTTGTAATTACATTTGTTATTTTACTTGTAATTACATTTATTATTTTATTTGTTATTACATTTGTTATTTTATTTGTAATTACATTTATTATTTTATTTGTTTAGATTAATTGCTGAACTTAATCGTACTCGAAATCCACATAAAGATATGTTAGCAATATTAAAATATGAGATAGTTACATTTATTATTTTATTTATGTTTATAAATACTAATTCTACGTGATGTTATTATAAAACATTTTTTTCTTTCTCGTAAATTTCGTTTCTACTTTCATAACACTTTTCACGTTTTGTCTTTGATAAGTTTTTACTTTCTGTTTTAGATTCTCGTCAATAATGAGAAGGTATTTTAAATAATTTTGCTTCCTCTTAGAGCAAGCTTTATTTAGTTATATTTTTACATATTTTTGAACAGTTTTTAAACTTTTGTTTTTCTGCATAATAGGTGAAAATAATTTTTTGAATTGAAAGTAATTTTTGAATTGACAAATTTCTGATGCTTTCCAGCGCTAAAGAGATGATTCATCACGAACCTTTTAAAATTCTAAGAAAATCGTATTATTGCACTGATTGGTTGGAAGGTCTGTTTAGGATTTTGAATAGGGTTCAGGTGTAGATGCTGGCGAGTTTCTGTCGACCTGACACCGACATTCCTTATAAGAGATTCTGTTAAAGCGGTTTTCACATTGATTGGTTTTATATCCTGAATTTCCTTTCGAGACTATTTAATTATTTTATCCCATTACCTCCACAAATTCTTTACTGTTTTATGAAAGAAAAACCAAAAAAAACAATAAAATTAAATTAAATTTTATTGTAAAATAAAATAAGGTAAAATGTTATTATAAAATAAAATAAATTCTTCTTCTTCTTCTTTAGTTTGAATAGCCTGGTGTGGACAATTCATTAATAAACAAAATAAATTACAAAATTCCTGAACCTGGTAACATTAATTGCACAAAATTGATTCGAGAGTAAGTTTTTTGTGTGAAATGGGCTTGAAAATTAATGTGCAGTTGCCGGCTGCAGCTTGCCAGACAACACCCGGTCAAACCTTAAACTTAAACATTATTCCCCATCGGTTTGCCTTAAAATTCAAGCGGATAGTGCTTTTCTTCGAATGCTGAAAATATCCGCAATTTAACTTGAAAAATGCCAATAAAGTAGCACTGAAATATAAATTGTTTACTTGCAACACATGCTTTCGACTAATTGTAAGAAACGTTTTGTTTAAAGCGCGAAACAAAGTCAGTAAACTCGTGAAATTTCTAAACTTAATTACACACAAATTGCACAGCTATTTAAAAAGAGATTTGCAGTCGCATACAAACTTGAGACACTTTTTGAAATGAGATTTCAGGGGAGATAAATATCTTCTTTGTTCTCGAGTCAGAACCGGAAGAGATTCAATTATGTATTTATTGCAATTTTTTAATTGAATTTTGTTTAAAAAATAATAATTTCTTTTTATTTTTCTTTATTTTCTATTTTTCTTTATTTTTAATTTTTATTGTTCTTTATTTTGCACTGTTCTCTATTTTTTGTTCTTTATTTTTTGTTGTTCTTTATTTTTTATTGTTCTTTATTTTGCACTGTTCTTTATTTTTTGTTCTTTATTTTTTATTGTTCTAAATTTTGCACTGTTCTTTTTTTGTTATTGTTCTTTATTTTGCACTGTTCTTTATTTTTTGTTGTTCTTTATTTTGTACTGTTCTTTATTTTTTTTGTTCTTTATTTTTTATTATTCTTTATTTTGCACTGTTCTTTATTTTTTATTGTTCTTTATTTTGCACTGTTCTTTATTTTTTGTTGTTCTTTATTTTTTATTCTTTATTTTGCACTATTCTTTATTTTTTGTTGTTCTTTATTTTTTATTCTTTATTTTGCACTATTCTTTATTTTTTGTTGTTCTTTATTTTTTATTGTTCTTTATTTTGCACTGTTCTTTATTTTTTATTATTCTTTATTTTGCACTGTTCTTTATTTTTTATTATTCTTTATTTTGCATTGTTCTTTATTTTTTATTATTCTTTATTTTGTATTGTTCTTGATTTGTTTTGTTTTTGTTTTTGATTTTGTTCTTGATTTTGTTTTTGATTTTGTTTTTGATTTTGTTTTTGATTTTGTTTTTGATTTTGTTTTTGATTTTGTTTTAGAAAATCTTCAGGAATTGTGGAACAATAGAAAGCAAAAGTTGAACATTAAAAAAAATACACTTAAAGCGAAGAGGTAGAAGAATTATTTCCTCTGGCAAATCGATTTGAAAAACATTTAATTGATTTATTGAATCATTATCAGTAATTTGTCATCCACGTGAAATTGTACGCTTGATTGATATCGATTTAATTATTTTTGTATGGTTTCATCCTTCGGAGTTTCTAAACTATTATTTTCATTACTATAATTAGTTTATTTTTACCAGAAGGGCAAATTTATCACTCGCTCTTAATTATTATGAATTCAATCTCAATTTCACCGAGACAGTTATTGTTCTTTTTTCTAATTCATTATTATCCATAAAACTAATCAAATTTAAGCGACCATAATCAATTCAAAATCACTTTAATTTCACTATTAAGAATCAAAAGTATCTGTCAGCAGATTAAAAAATACGCAGAAAAAAGGAACCAAAAGTAGATTTAAAATTGTAAATTCACTTTTACTTTCTTCACTTCTTAAAATCGTTTCGATTTTTTTTGTTCAAAAGAAATTTCGGTTCAGAAGTTTCGGTTGCATTTATAAAGTGTAGTTGCATTTTATATGTATAAAGTGTATTTTATTTGTATATAGTGTATTTTATTTGTATAAAGTGCATTTTATTTATATAAAGTGTATTTTATTTTTATAAAGTGCATTTTATGTTTATAAAGTGCATTTTATGTTTATAAAGTGCATTTTTTTAAAAAAAGTGTATTTTATTTATATAAAGTGCATTTTATTTATATAAACCCTAGTTGCATTTTATTAGAAACTTTTTGAAATATTCATTGAAGCTCATTAAAAGCAGTTTGTGTGATTTTTATCGTGAAATTGAAAATTACGAAATTCTTAAGGGATTTGCAGTTACACAATCTAATTGGCACAGTAGGCCCGACTTATAGAACGGTAAATAGCAAATCAGTATGTAAATATAAATTTATATTATTCTAGTGTTACGTAGCTATTACATGGTGCTTATACCGTTCGTTGTTACAGATAATACAAATGCATGTAGGCAGAATACGTAGGCACTACCTTGTGAATTTACACATGTTTCAAGTGAAATGCAAGGTGAACACGTTGAAGAATTAAACGCAATTTAAAAAAAAAATCACAATTTTATCCAATAGACGCTGAAACATTCTAACTTCTGCATTCAAATCTATGCGACACATTATGACGAGAATTAAGAGGCCATGGCCGTGCCTTCGAAATTAGCAGTCAAACTCGATTCATTTTTTAACTCTTTCCACACTTGCAATATTATTCCGCATTATTATTTACTTCAAATTTTTAACTTTTCTATTTTGTCCTTTTTTGCCTTTTTCGTTTCTTTATTTTATTTTGAGTGTTTCATTTTGCTTCCTCATAGAAAAGCATTGTTTTCTATATTTTTATTTTTTGTATTTAATTTTCTTTTCTTTTTCATTTACGTTTTTGTTTATTTTTTTCGTTCGCTTTTTCGTTCATTTTTTACGTTTGCTTTTAAGTTCATTTTTTCGTTTGCTTTTAAGTTCATTTTTACGTTTGCTTTTAAGTTCATTTTTTCATTTGCTCTTTCGTTCATTTTTTCGTTTGCTCTTTCATTCATTTTTTCGTTTACTTTTCCGTTCATTTTGTAATTTACTTTGTCGTTCATTTTTCCGTTTACTTTTTCGTTCCTCGTTTCGTATTAACATACATCTTACATTTCAGATACGAGAACGAAAATTGAAATCGGCAGCAAGGGAGATTAATAATCGGGAAGATTAGATTTCTGAAAAGTGCGTGAGTGTGTTATCAAAAGCCATTAAATTTCATAATGTGGATCTTGAATCATGAATGGGAGGCATAGTGTAACTGTTGCTTAGTCATCTTTGTGAATGACATCTTTTGTGTATTAGACTAGAAGATATTGGACTGGAAAATAGAAAATAACGTCAAGCTTGAAATCCCGCGAAGAATAGAAACTGTCATCATTTTTGCAATAATCAATATTATTCGAGGCGCAGTGAATTTTCGAAACAATTTCCTGGTTATAAATCTCCAGAGTATAACTCATCAGAAACTTAAAATTAGAGAAAGTCGGAGAAGAGTGAGCAGTGTTTTGAAGCTAATAAAAATAATTTATTTAGCATTTTTGACTCGCGCCAATAATTACTGGGTCAGGCTTAACAATAACAAAAAGTTCGTAAATCAATTTTCATATCAACTCGAGAAACACCAGTCGAGGAGTACAATTTACCGACAACGAATCCTAGTTTCTTCTGAGATCTCTTGTCGACAAGATTCCGTTTAGAGATAGAGCTGTTAATAATCCTGACCTTGAATTTTAGGTATTTCGTTATCATTTTTAGTTTACATTTTTTGTGTCAATAAGCTTCTTTTTAATTTTTATTTCGAGCGAGACTTCCTTTTTATATCAATTTTTCGTTTCAATTTTTTTCAATGCTTTTGATTCAATCGTGATTCTCTTTTGATACTTTAACTTTGCTTTTATTGTATTTTTCGTTTATTTTTGGTTTTTATTTTGTTTTTGCCTCCTTATAAGGAAGCATTGTTTGATTTTTTGGTTTTTATTTTATTTTTCGCTTAGTTTTGGTTTTTATTTTGTGTTTTGATTTTTTTTGTTTATTTTTCGCTTAGTTTTGGTTTTATTTTGTTTTATGATTTTTTGTTTATTTTTCGCTTAGTTTTGCTTTTTATTTTGTTTGTTGATTTTTTGTTTGTTTATTTTTCGCTTGATTTTGGTTTTTATTTTGTTTTTTGATTTTTTGTTTATTTTGCGCTTAGTTTTGGTTTTTATTTTGTTTTTTGTTTATTTTTCGCTTAGTTTTGGTATTTATTTTGTTTTTTGATTTTTTGTTTGTTTATTTTTCGCTTAGTTTTGGTTTTTATTTTGTTTTTTGATTTTTTGTTTATTTATTTTTTGCTTAGTTTTGGTTTTTATTTTGTTTTTTTGTTTATTTTTGGATTTTATTTTGTTTTTCGATCATTTTTGGTTTTTATTTTGTTTTTTGTTTATTTTTCGTTTATTTTTGGTTTTTATTTTGTTTATTGATTTCTGTTTTGTTTATTTTTGGTTTCTATTTTGTTTTTTGTTTATTTTTTGTTTTTATTTCATTTTTTGTCCATTTTTCGTTTTTATTTCGTTTTTTGCTTATTTTTCGCTTTTATTTTGTTTGAATTTCGTTTTTATTTTATCTATTTCGTTTTTATTTTCCTTTTTTTTATATCGATTTAAATTTTCTCTTGATAGTAACTTTGACCAAGACGAATTTCTATTGACGCTTATTTTTTTCCGAAGCAATTTTGCATTGCAATTAATTTTTATGGACCCAAATTTTTGTAAAAATCTCTACAAATTCGAACAATTAATTTCAATGTATTACAATTTTAATGTATTTGAAATTAATTTATTAAAATTTCAATATTTATGTATCCAAATGTAATCCGAATTAAATTTGTTCAAATTATATCGTTCACATTATAACCATTAAAATTGAAATCATGAATTTTCAAGTTCATCAAACTTTTAATCTGTGATTAGTTTCAATCTATTTTCTGATAAATTACAATTCGATGTTGTTGTTTTTTATTTTAATTTTTTTTATTGTGATTTCTTTCATTGTGATATTTTTTTATTGTAATATTTTTTTATTGTGACCTTTTTTTCATGTTGATATTTTTTATTGTAATTTTTCTTATAATATTTTTTATTGTAATTTTTATTATAATATTTTTTATTATAATTTTTATTATACTTAATACTTCTTTATTGTGACCTTTTTTTCATGTTGATATTTTTTTATTGTAATTTTTATTATAATATTTTCTATTGTAAGTTTTCTTATAATATTTTTTTGTTGTAATTTTTATTATAATATTTTTTATTCCGATTTCTTTTATTCCATTTTTTGCGATTTTTCATTGTAATATTTTGTTGTGATTTATTTCTGAAACGCGTTTTTGTGCACACTTCCTGATAAATTGTTATTTGAGACGAAAATTACAGGTATCGGTTTATAAATTCAATACGAATACTCTTAAAATGTGTATGATTGTTTATGTAATTTACAAAGTGGACGTTACGCTGTTGATCGATTAGCTAAGGTGAAATCGAAATTTAGTTTCTTTATATTTTGTGAAAATTTTTATCCGATATAATAAGGAAGTCATTGAAAAAAGAATCAAAGTGAGAGTGAGATGACGCATCATTTCCGAGTAGATGATGATCATCTTTTGCTCCATCGTCATTGTTCGAGTAGATTTGTTATCTGAATAGGTACTAAAAAATGTGCATTCTTCATCTAAGCTATAAAGCCGTTTTGCTTTCTACAAGACATAAACATAAGTTGTTCAATTGACCACGAATATTATATTTTCCTTCCGTGAATCAACAAATTAGTTTCCAGAATCTCCTTTTTTTAGACTCCTTTTAAACCGTTTTTTTTATTAAATAAAACAAAACAAATTTTGAGTAATTCATTTTTTTAAATTTTGTGGCATCTATTTAGATTTAAAAATATTTTTTATTGTTAAACAATAATATTTATTATTTTTATTTGTTAAACAATAATATTTATTATTTTTGTTTGTTAAACAATAATATTTATTATTCTTATTTGTTAAACGAATTTGTACAAGTATAATATTAATTTTTAAAAATTTGTGTTTTAGGTGATTTTTCGTTCAAAGGGGATTATGACAGAATTTTCTGTAAACAAGTGAAGAAATATTGGTTAATGCGTTTGCTATTTAAAATTTCATTAGGCGGGATTATTAGCATAATAGAAATACATTAAAATTTAAATGATACTTTGAGATAGAAAAAAATAATTAATGGAGACAAGTGATCATAATTACACCTGACCGAGAATTTCAAAACGTTTCAAAAGTTACTTAATAACAATTTGATAAAGTTGTAATTTTAGATTACTACGCACAAGAGCGAAAATTGTCATTTTAATTAAATTCTCGTACGCATGGCGCTAGATAGAGATCATTATCACAAATGTTTAAGAAAAAAAATTCTAATTTTCATTGACTGAAAGTAAAATTGTTATTTTGCTTGATTCTAGTAAGAAAAGAGACCGACAATAATTCTTAGAAGCAAAAGCAATTTTTATATAACGTTACTGTTTCAAAAGATTTCAATCCAATTTGAAAATAATTGTTAATTCGTTCAATTGATCAAAGATTTTCAGTGTTTCGTAATTTTCTCAAGGATTACGTTTTGGATTCGAAAGCCCTTTTCTTTCTAATTCTTTATTCAAAGATTTTTGTCTTTATTAAAAAGTTTTTGTCTTTATTAAAAGATTTTTGCCTTTATTAACAGATTTTTGTCTTTATTAACAGATTTTTGTCTTTATTGACAGATTTTTGTCTTTATTAACAGATTTTTGTCTTTATTAACATACTTTTGTCTTTATTAACAGACTTTTATCTTTATTAAAAGAAAAAATGTTCTTTTTATTGTTTTCGGTTTCTTTTGTTTTAGTTTTCAATCAACATTCTCTGCGTTTTATTTTTCAACTCGCTTTTCAAACAAATGTATAAAAATCTAGTTTTTATGTAAAAAATGAAGAAAGTCGATTGAAAGGAAAATGCTCTAGTAAAAGGACTTTTACTTATTTCGTTTGTCACATTTTCTTGTGGATTCTGCGAGTGGAAATAACTTTTCGTTTCTTAAGGACTGATTTATTTTTACAAAGCGTATCATTGGCATTTTAATTTACAGAATCTCTAAATTTATTATAATCTTTAATTTCTAGATGAAAAGTAAATAAAATTGCAATCAATGAGCGTAGATATAAAATTGTGGATGCGTTGGCGGATTATGAGCGCGAGTGAAAGTCCTCGTGGTTTTCGAGAAGTAGCAGGCAGCATGTTCCTCTCGATGAAATTTAGTATCAAGCATGCTCTCGTGGAGTTTGCTTCTATCCGGATGTGAGGGCTCGTTCAGGTCAAGAGTTTATCTCTCGTGTAATTTCTTTCCCCTGCTTTTCAAGGCGCTAATTTTTTTTCTGTAAAATACAAACAAGAAAAAACTGTTTAACATCATCTGTCGGGCTTATTTTCAAGGAAACGAGAATGTGACACAGCTTGCGTACAGCTGCACAGGTACGTCATACGCATTTAATTGCGTTTGATTATTTCACACAGTTGCGAAATTAGATGTAGTGTTTTTTGGTGAAATGGGGAAGGAATTTGAAAATGCGCTAAAGAGATAAGTGGAATTGAACTCTGGAAATTTTGTGAAAATAAAAAAATAAAATAATAAAATTAAAAAATAAAATAATAAAATAAAATAAAAAAATAATAAAATAAAATAAAAAAATAAAATAAAAATAAAATAATAAAATAAAATAAAAAAATAAAATAAAAATAAAATAATAAAATAAAATTGTCAAAATGTTGATAATAATAATCAACAAGTAACAAAATAAAGAGAGTAAATAAAAACAGCTTCCTCTTGAGGAACTAAAATTATTAAAGTAAATTAAAGGTAAATAAATACATTAAAATAATCAACACGAAAGTATTTAATTTTCGTTTAGATATCGAAAAATATCGATTTCGAAAAACGAAAAGACGATTAAATAAATAAATAATATACAAAATAAAATAAACATATCAAACGAGAAGTAAGAGTCAGAAAAAACAAGGGTAAATAAAAGACAAACGAAACGAAGAAAATTGATAAAAGAATGAAAAAATGAAAGAATGAAAAAATGAAAGAATGAAAGAAATGAAAGAAATGAAAAAATGGAAGAATGAAAGAAAAGACAAAAAAAATTAAGATAAAAATTGATAAGAAGATAAAATAAAACTAAAGACTAGGGAGAAAAAATAAAAATTAATTAATGAAATGAGGTCAAGATTATAAGAAATGTGAGGAAAAAATAATAATAGAATGAAAATAAAAAAAAGGTGTACATATAAAATATAAGATAAATACAGAAGAAATGGGTCCATAAATTAAGAAAATTAAATAAAAGTCAAAGAAACTAGATTATAGTTATAAAAATTTGCTCTATGAGCAAGTAGTAGACTTAAATTCAAAATGAAATTAGGGTAAAAGTAATAAATTTGTATTATAAATGAAGAAAAAGTAAGAAATAAAAACCAATAATTAGCAGTGTTAAACTATAATATGAAAGTTAAAAACTTTTTACTTTTCAAGCTATAACATTTGGAGTAAAAGGTTTACAATTTTTCAAGATTGAATGCAAACGAGTTTTGCAATTTTACTTAACTACTTACTTTTACCAATAATGAGAATTATAGTAATCTGTAATGGTAATAGTATTATTTTATTACTATTATTATTATTTTTTATTATTATTTTTTATTATTATTTTTTATTATTATTTTTATTATTATTACCACTATTATCACTAATAATATTCTTATTTATTTATTTATTTATTTAATATACAAACGGGCAAAAAATACAAACAAAAAGCCCTTATTAGGTATTATTATCATTATTATTATTAATATTATATTCTTATTTATTTATTTATTTATTCTAGAAATGAACGAGACAATCCCTTGGAATAATAATAATAATAATAATAATAATTACTATTACTACAAAATTTTAAGAAGATCAATTTTTGGAAGGCTTAGATAATTAAAAGTAATGTCTAAAAACCATATTTTTACAAAACAGATTAAGACTAACAAAAATGTGCCAATTTGGTAAAATTACATTCTTTTAAAAAACTTATTTAATATGTTCTAACATATTTCCGTATGTTTAATAAATTAAATGAAATAATGTTTTTTAAAAATTTGTAAAAAAATGAATTAAAAAAGAATTGTAGTCAATTGTTACATAAATGAAAATATTTCATAATTTACATAAAAAAAGAAAAGAAAAAAAAGAACCACATCGGGAACGCAATTTAAACAAAATTACCGAATTGAAAATTGTGAACAAAATAATGAACACATCGGAAACGCACTTAAAAAAAATTCCGAAATTAAAAATTGTGAACAAAATAATGAAACACTGATTCATTTAGAGTAATCGAATTTTTTTTCGTGTTTTATCACACGCCTGGTGCAATTTTTTAAAAAAATAAAAAGTACTTGATATAATTTTCATTGAAAAATATAAAATTAGTACAAAATAAAATTAATAAAAAATAAAACAGAACTTCCTCTATGAGGAAGCAATTAATACAAAATAAAAATAATACAAAATAAAAATAATACAAAATAAAAATAATACAGAATAAAGATAATACAAAATAAAAATAATACAAAATAAAAATAATACAAAATAAAAATAATACAAAATAAAAATAATACAAAATAAAGATAATACAAAATAAAAATAATACAAAATGAAAATAAAATTAATGAAAAATGACTAAACTTTATTTAAAAATTTATTTAGAAATTCAACGCGTCCAAAATGAATACAAAATAATTGTTATAAGAAAACTGTTAAAAATTGTCACAAAAAGATAATTGACACACAGACGTATTGATAATTGCTAAATAGACGTGATAATTATTATAAAATATTTAAAAATGAATTAAAAAATACTTAAACATTAAAAATGGAAACAAAAGCGAATTCTCGGAAATGTATTTAAAGAATGAAAAAATTGATGAAATCCTGAAGCATCTGGAGTAATTAAATATTTCTTTTTAGCATTGTCACATGCGTGGTGCACTTGTACAATGGGAATGATGTTGGTGAAGCAGTATCCGTTATATATACTTCTTGTCTTTTCATTTCTGGTCGAGTGCTCGAGTGGATTCTGGCTTGCTTCAAGTATTACTCGGAAGCACGTTTGTCCAAGAGTTAGTAGACATACCGCGAATACTCAAACCTGCAAACAGGTTTGCGTGTTTATAAAAGCGAAAAGTGCAAACGACTCGACTCTCAGCACTCGTTACATCTTAATAGTTAAATCGGTTTCTTCAAATTCCCTTCCATCAATTTCACCCAGCAATTCTCAAATTTCATGCAAATTCCCAGCAACTTTGAAACAAAACACTCAGCAACAATATTTGCATCTCCCATGGACCGTTAAATTCTGTAGGTTCGCATTTTTATTCCATTCCCGAGAAAGTCGAATATTTAATTATTATCTGCTGGTAAAAAGTGCTTTTTAAACATCCGAGATTCGGAATATTCAGTTTTTTTGTTTTGGATTTTAGTTAGACGTTTATTTGTGCGCTTTTTTGTTTTTCTATATTGTTTTTGTGTAGGCTTTTTTATTTTTTATATCGTTTGTATATACGCTTTTTTATTTTTTTTTATACTGTTTTTATATTCGCTTTTTTATTTCTTTATATCGTTTTTATATTCACTTTTTAATTTTTTTACATTGTAAATTCCCTTTTTTATTTTTTTGTATCGTTTGTATATTAACTTTTGAATTTTTGTACATTGTTTGTAAACACTCTTTTTTATTTTTTTGTATCTTTTGCAAATTCACTTTTGAATTTTTGTACATTGTTTGTAAACACTCTTTTTTATTTTTTTGTATCGTTTGCATATTCACTTTTGAATTTTTCTACATTGTAAATACTCTTTTTTATTTATTTATTTATATCGTTTGTATATTCACTTTTAAATTTTTGTACATTGTTTGTAAATACCCTTTTTTATTTTTTTATATCGTTTGCATATTCACTTTTTAATTTTTCTACATTGTAAATACCTTTTTTTTATTTTTTTATATCGTTTGCATATTCACTTTTTAATTTTTCTACATTGTAAATACCTTTTTTTTATTTTTTTCATTGTTTGAATATTCACTTTTTAATTTTTCTACATTGTTTGTAATTTTTTTATTTTATTTTATTTTTTTTTTTATTTTTCTATCGTTTAAACCAAAACTGCGTTCCCTGTATTTTGCAACAAATAATTCGAATTGTTTATAGGAACTAAAATCGATTTTTAATAAATTAGCAATTAGTGAAACGTAAGTCACTTTTGTCAGTGAAATCATCGCTTGAAAATAGTGTTAACACTTGTTTGTTATCGGAATTTCTGCCAAATGAGTCAGTTGAAAAAATAGTTTATTTCTTCCACTTGAGAGGAATTTTAAAGAATAAAAGATGTTTAAAATTGCTTTCAAGTGGATTTATTGTTTAAATTTCCTCTCGATAGAAAAAATAAAATATTCTTTTTTCTCAAGTTTACATGGAAATTGAAATTTTGAAATATTGGAAAATTTATTTAGAGATTCAATTTGGACTTTTTTAAAATAATTAATTCATAATTTAGCGGAAGTGTAATTCTACCGTTCTGCTGTTCCTATTCTTTTGTCCAATGTCAATTGTTGACAGAGAAAATGACGAGATATGCTCTCCATAGATAAAAATTTCCATAACTTCCTTCCGTTCAAAATATGCTGGGGAAAAAAGTGTTAAAATATTTATAGAAGATGGAAAAAAATGTTTTGTATAAAAATATGAAGCGTAAGGATATTAGAAATCAAGTGACAATAAAAGGAATGATAGTGAATAAAACAAATTATAGTAAATGGGACAAATGATATAAATAAATAATATAAATTGTATAAATGATATAAATTGTATAAATGATATAAATAAATAATGTAAATTATATAAATGATATAAATAAATAATGTAAATGATATAAATGATATGAATAAATAATATAAATGATATAAATAAATAATATGAATGATATAAATGATATGAATAAATAATGTAAATGATATAAATAAATAATATAAATGATATAAATAAACTATGTCAAATAAAAATGAGATCTAGCAAATTATGTTACATTAAAAAAAAGATGAAGCAAATTATATTACATTAAAAAAAAGATGAAGCAAATTGTGTCAAATAAAAAACAGATCTAGTAAATTATGTTAAATAAAAAGAAGATGAAACAAATTGTGTCAAATAGAAAATAGAACACGAAAATTTACGTGGAATAAAAACTAGAAATGTCAAATAAAAAGAATACCAACCAAATAATTGAAAATAAAAAATATTAATCCAACTAAACGTTAATTGAAAATAAATTCTGAAAACTGAGAGTATTTTAAAGACCTTTTTTTAAAATATAATGCGGCAGATTAGCAAATGTGTGAATGAAATATGATTTAATAACGTACATCCTTTTTATGAAACGATCATTTTTAATTGATAATGTATTATGTCATTTCAGATAATCACAAACGAAGTGTCAGAAAAAGACGGTAGTAACAACTGCGATAATTTAATAAACGGTGAGTCGCACGCTTTAATTAATTTTGTTTCAGAAGCATTATCTGTCATAATAGCTATTCTCTGTCACGGCTCAGTCTCAATTGCTTCAATTAGACTCTGTCCCCCAAAAAGAGAGTTTATTGTAGCCCCACGAGTTCAAAAAACATCGCTAGATTTTTTTCACAAGCCACACAAACGTTAAATTAACTTTTTGAATATTCTATTTATAATGCACGTTAATTTTATCAACGCTTAATTGAAAACGCGATTTTTTCATAAAAGTAATCAAAAAGAGATATAACAATATAATTAATAATTAATTGTAATTATTATGAATATACAATTACAATTAATATGAATAATTAATTGTAATTATTATGAATATATAATTATAACTAATATGAAAAATTGTAATTATTATCAACATATAATTATAATTAATACAATTTTGTTATAATCAACGCGTATTGTAATAATTGAAGTACAAAAAATGAATTGTTCTAATTAAGTTTAAGAAAGAAAATTGACTAAGCGTACAGGTGTCTATTAAAAGTTTTCTTTTATTTTCATGAAGAATAAAAGGCCAGTTGTTTTACCCGGTAGTTGTTACATATAGTGGAGAATATTTCACATCACTTTATATTACAGAAGCTCGTAATGACTGTGAAAAGATCTATTATGGCTTAATTATGGACCTCGGTCGTATTTTGTTTCTGTTCCTTGAGAACGATGAATTTCACTTTTTCAGGTCGTAAACCGCGTAATCTGAATCCCTGATTTCCGTGTGACAAGATACTTTACATGCGGGTAGATCATTTTTTACTCTCCCATTCAATTTGTAAATTATTCTTTCACACAATCTCCCCCATTTCTTCACCCTCGTGTTGAAAATTTCTAACAGTTTATTCATTCGTATCTGTTAGTGTTAGATCTTTCTTACAAAAAATGCAACATTTTTAAACTTTTCTATTTTTTCCAAAGTGGGTATTTTTCTTTTTTGAAATTTTTCTCTTTGTAAACAAATTACGATTTGATTTGATTTTTGTAAATTAGTTTTCCTCGTGGAATCTCATTATTCCTCATGGAATTATGGAAATCTCATGGGATTTTCATTTATACCTTGGAAATTAATTTTTTTATTTATATCATAGAAATTAATTTTTTTATTTAATTTCTTTACTTTACGAAGTTTATTAAGTTTTACCAAAATTTTATACCTTTTTTTACAGAAAAGAACTTCAGTATACTTCAAAATATTTAAAAATAATTAGAATGCCTTTAAAATATTTCAAATTATTTAAAACTATTTTAAAATACTTAAAACTACTTGAGACTACTCTAAAATATGCAATAATATGTATTTGAAAAGTTTTTGAAATATTTCAAAATACATCAGAATACTTAAAAAATATTTAAAAACACTTAAAAGTACTCCAAAATATTTAAAAACACTTAAAAATACTCCAAAATATTTAAGAATACTTAAAATACTTCAAAATATTGTAATATACGGAAAATTACTTTAAAAGATTAAAATTATTTAAAGATACTTTAAAATAGTTCAAAGTATTAAAAAAATATTAGTATTTTAAGTATTAAATAATGTATAAAAAGATTCTACAGTATTAGTTTTTTAAAATATTTTAAAAGTATATACAATTTTTCAGAGTACTTCAAAATACTTCAAAATATTAAAAAATACTTAAGACTACTTTAAAATACTTCAGACTACAACAAAATACTCCAAAATATTAAAAAATGCTTAAAATATCTTTAAAATATTTAAAAATACTTAAAACTACTTTAAAATACTTCAGACAACTTCCAAATAATTCCAAATTTTAATTTAAAAATACTTAAAATTTCTTTAAAATATTCCAGACTTCTTAAAAATACTTCAGATTAGAACAAAATACTTCAAAATACTCCAAAATATTAAAAAATGCTTAAGACTACTTTAAAAAACTTCAGACTACAACAAAATACTTCCAAATACTCCAAAATATTAAAAAATGCTTAAAATGTGTTTAAAATATTTAAAAATACTTAAAACTACTTTAAAATACTCCAGACTTCTTCCAAATACTTCCAAATATTTAAAAATACTTAAAATTTATTTAAAATATTTCAAAATACTTATAAAAAAAACTTTAAAATACTTCAGACTTCTTCAAAGTACTTCAAAATAATAAAAAGTACTTAAAAATACTTTAAAATACTTCAGACTACAACAAAATACTTCAAAATACTCCAAAATATTAAAAAATGCTTAAAATTTCTTGAAAATATTTAAAAATACTTAGAATGACTTTACAATATTTCCAAATACTTCCCAATACTTCAAAATCTTTTAAAATACTTCAAAATATTCAAAAATGCTTCAAAATTTCTATAAATACTTCAAAATATGAAAAAATATTCAAAATATTTAAGAACACTCCAAAATACCGAAAATGATTTTAAAATTAAAAATAGTGATTTCGAGTAATTTAAATTCTTATACAAAATATTGGAAAATGCATTTTTTAATGAAAAAATATATTAGAAAACATCATGGAAATTTTTCTATCATTCTCATGGAAATATCATGGAATCTTGTGAAGAAAAATTTGTAGAAACCCTGAATTATTTACAAATCTTTTCTTTATTTTTCTTTTTATTGTAACAAAGAATTTTTTCTATAACAAAGACTATTTTCTTCATAGCATGATTTTTTTTCAACAATACTGTTAATGCACAAATAATGTCTTCTTGAGGAATTTTCAATTTTTTGTTTACTTTTTCTGTTGTTGACAGTAGAATGTTTTTCCGTTTGATATTCTTTTGTAAATAAATTTAATTTCCAGAGTATAAAGTTGCTTGGTAATAAATTCTTCAGTTTTTTAATCACGGATTTTTAAAGTACAAAATTTGTAAATTTGTAAATTTAAAGTACAAAGGAAAAAAGAAAGAAAGTGAAAAAGTAAAAAAGTAAAAGAGTAAGAAAGTAAAAAAGTAAGAAAGTGAAAAAGTAAAAAAGTAAGAAATTAAAAAAGTAAGAAAATAAAAAAGTAAGAAAGTAAGAAAGTAAAAAAATAAAAAAGTAAAAAAGTAAGAAAGTAAAAAAGTAAACAAATAAAAAAGTAAGAAAGTAAAAAAATAAAGAAGTAAAAAGTAAGTAAAAGGTAAAAAGTACAAAGGAACAAAAAAACTAAAAATCATAAAGTGCAAAGAAATATTAAATAAAAACTCTAATTTATCACTCGGTTATAAATTAATAAGATAAACATTAAATAGTTTTAAAATTTTCAAATCGTGAAGGTACACAATACAAAGACAATAATAAATAATATTTATATAATAAAGTAAATTTTTTGAGTGTAAAGAAATAATGTTTTAAGATTTGTAAATGTTGAAAGTATATAAATGTTTGAAAAGTTTAAAAGGCGCGTTTTATTTGTAAGAATGAGTTGAAGATTTTTTCTTTGAAGTTGGCAGATTTTCGAGAAGTAGTATTGCAAGTGCTTTAAGCTCGAATATTAATCCTGGAGCAGTTGATGGGCAATTTCGATCCTTGATGGTAGATAAGTGGTAACGGATCAAACCTGATCTTCTTGCACACTGGAATGCACTTGTGTGTGTAACATTTTCAATCAATTTACTGTAACGTCTATAATTAAAGGAAAAATGAGTAAATTAAAATGCAAATTGATCATTAATATTCAATTTTTTCAAATATTAAAATAATTAACGTAAAATGAATATAAATATGAATACATAATATGTTATTATCTCGATTGTAAGCTTTTAAAGTCTTTGCACTTTTAATGTATGCATTTCTTTAATTTTCAAAACATTTTCAATTTTTTTTAAATTGCTAATTTTTAACATTTTTACTTTTTAGCGTTTTTAATCTTTTAGCAGTTTTAATGTTTAGCATTTTTAATTGTTAGCGTTTTTAATTTTTAACATTTTTAATTGTTAGCGTTTTTAATTTTCACATTTTGAATTTAATTCGATATTAAAATTTGCTGTTTAATTAAGAGACTCACATATAGTAAAAATATTAAACATTCGTGCACAAATATTGTACACGTGTCTAATATGTATTTATGAACCTTTACTTTCTATGTACCTTAAGCATAAAATTTATCTTTGTTGCACAAATAAAAATTTATGGACTACATACGATCATTGCAAATATTGAACCACTTCGTCACGAGTGAAGCAATAACGACGTATTTATAGAATTCTTATCAGTTTTTTAATTACGATTTTTTGACTCTATTTTCATGATGTACTCAATCCGGCTCTGCTAAAAGTGTTTTGAAGAAGAAAAAAAACACTAATTTAATTATAGCAATTTTTTTTCTAACTTGAATTCAAATTTTATTGACTTCCAGTGCCAATTCGCTTTTTTTCTGTCAAAACTTTCCCTGTTTTTAAGCTAATTGCTGCAGTAAATTAAAACTTTCTTCGTAAACGAAAATAAATAAAATAAAAGGGCATAAAAGAGAATTAGCTGTATTTTTCAAATTACTCTGAATTATAAATTAGTCTAAGTTGCTTTTAATTATTTAAAACTTCAAGCAGTACTTTGATTTATAGTTATCTGGATATTTTCAATATGGTATTTATGTATTTAAGAGTTATTGGAGGCATTTACAACTATTTTTAAACATAAATAAAAATTAAACAGTGTTTTTTTTATTAATAATAATATAAAGAAAATTTATTATTGTGGTTTTCTATTATTATTTTTTATTATTATTTCTTTATTATCTTTTTTTATTATTTTTTTTTTTTTATTATTTTTTTTATCTTTTTTTTTTATTATTTTTTTTATTAATATTTTTGTTATTTTGTTTATTATTTTTTAATTATTATTTTTGCTTCCTTATAGAGGAAGCATTGTATTTATTTTATTTTATTTTATACAAATAAACGGGACAAGCCCTTTTGTTACTAACTAAAAAGTTACAAAGTTAGTTTATTACTATTATTGTTACAGATTGTGTTTCAGTTTTAAAATTTAAATTTATAATAACATAATGTTTGCTTTAATTTATTTAAAGTGTAAAAATAACTTTGTATTTTATTATTTTTGAAAGGATTAAATTAATAAAGAATCATTATCGGATTTATGGTTTTTCTTTTTTTTCAGAAAGCAGTTGTAGCGATTGAGGCAGAAAATTTCACGATTATGTTTTGGTTTTGCAGCAATTGAGAGAAAGTGTTACATTTTTACGGGGGATTTATGAGGATAGGAAAAAATCGCGAAATCGACAGCCTCGGGTAAATCGAAGATATACAAATGGCTCCTCGTTTCCGCACTATTGCCAGAAGATTTTCCCGCAATATATATTCCTGGCATTCGCCATTTCTGGTCACGCTACAAAGCACATAAATTTATTGTCCGAGTCAATGAGTAAGAAAGTTTTATTAACGATCGCCAATTGGCTTTCTAAACAAGACGCGCTTTTTTAATTACATACCAAGATTTAAATATTTAAACTTACCGTTAGACGGTTTTATTGAATAATTTTCAATCAGGTTTTCTTGATTTAAATCCATTTCTTTTGGGCGAGTCAATTTTTCTCGTTTATCTTCTTTTTTATTGCAACTTCTTTTTTTATTGCTACTTTTTTTATTGCAACTTTTTTTTTTATTGTACTTCTTTCTTTATTGCAACTTATTTTTTTATTGCACTTCTTTTTTATTGCAACTTCTTTTTTTATTGCAACTTCTTTTTTTTGCACTTCTTTTTTTATTGCAACTTCTTTTTTTATTGCAACTTCTTTTTCTATTGAATCTCCTTTTTCTATTGAATCTCATTTTTCTATTGAATCTTTTTTGCTTATTGAATCATTATGTTTGTTAATGAATATTTTTTTAAACGATTTAATTTTTTTGAAATTGAACGGTTTTGATCAGTGATTTAAATTGAAAATATTTTCCTACTTACTTTTTCTTTTTAATTTCTGTCTCAAAGAATTTTTTCAAATTTATTTTATTCAAACAGTTTTTAAAAACAAAGTTTTAGGAAAAAATGTTTATAATATTCTGCTTGATGATGTATTATAATTTTTTTTTAATCATTTATAAAACTTGAACCAAGTTTTTTTTAGAATAATTTTATGATAATAAAATAAAGTTTATCATTTATTTTATCTTTATTTATTATATTTTCTTTATTTTATTTGTTTATCTTTATTTTATTTGTTTTCTTTATTTTATTTGTTTATCTATATTTTATTTGTTTATCTGTATTTCATTTGTTTATCCGTATTTCATTTGTTTATCTATATTTTATTTGTTTATCTGTATTTCATTTGTTTATCCGTATTTCATTTGTTTATCTTGATTTTATTTAATCTTTTCAAAGCGATTTAATTCTTCAGAGAGAATTTGCTAGAAACGATTATTTTTTTTCAGGACAATTTTGTCAAAGGAATCAATTAACACCAAATGAATGGTATGACTGTTTTGAATTGAATTGCTTGGATTTATGAGAGGCTTGGGATTAAATGAAAGAAATTGAAGTTTGGGTAGTTTTGATGAACTGTTGCATTGTGCGTTCTTATTGTTATAGTTACGTATTTCACCTTGATGTTTGTTCTCTATTTTAAACGCGAATCTGAAGCAAATTCTATATCCCATTAGTATGTGAAGCCCTACACAAAAGAATAGCTTTGATACTGCTAGTGGCGAATCCAGCACTTTATGTCAGTGCAATATGCAACTATGACTGATCAGGGTTCTGTCAGGGCTAGAATTGCCATGTTAGAAGGTGATCAAGCAGAAAATGTGCACATTTAGATTCACATTTCATTGACAGGTTCAAAATACATTTCGTAGATTTAATATTATTATCTTAAAAACATTTCTTCAATTGTTTTTCTTTTTTCATTCGATTCTATTCTTTTTTTTTTATTTTTTAATTATTTTCCTTTATTTTTTTTATTTTCCTTTATTTTTTTTATTTTCCTTTATTATTTTTATTTTCCTTTATTATTTTTATTTAATTATTTTCCTTTTCTGTTTTTTTTATTTTTTTTATTTTCCTTTTTTATTTGTTTTAATTATTTTCCTTTCTAATTTTTTTAAATCATTTTCCTTTTTTATTTTTTTAAATTATTTTCCTTTTTTAATTATTTTCTATCCTTGTATTTTCTTGTATTTTAATTATTGTCTATTCTTTTAATTCTTTTCTATTTTGACTCATACCTATTTTTTATTTTATTGTCTATTCTTTTAATTCTTCTCTATTTTGACTCATACCTATTTTTTATTTTATTTTCTATTCTTTTAGTTGTTTTTTATTTTGATTTGAACCTGTTCTAATTTTTTTGCTTTAATTGTTTTCCGCTCTTTTAATTATTTTCCGCTCTTTGAATTATTTTCCGTTCTTTGAATTATTTTCTATTTTGATTCATACCTATTCTTTTAAGTCTCCTCTATTTTGGTTCATAACTATTATTTTTTTATTTCTTTCTACTCTCTTAATTATTTTATATTTCGGTTATTTTTTATTTTAGTTATTTTCTATTTTAATTATTTTCTATTTTAATTATTTTCTATTTTAGTCATTTTCTATTTTAATTATTTTCTATTTTAATCATTTTCTATTTTAGTCATTTTCTATTTGAGTTATTTTCTATAATTTTATTCTTCTCTATTTTGATTCATACCTAATCTTCTAATTTTTGTCTATTTAAATTATTTTCTATTCTTTTTTTAATTTAAAAACAATTTCTTTTTTCGTTTTTAATTCACATCTATTCTTTTAATTCTTCTTTATTTTAATTCACATGGATTCTACCAATTAATCATTATTAATTTATCACTTTATCTTCTTTAACGTCTTTAATAAATCTAATGAAATATTTATCTTTCAGGAAAAGAAATGGCACCAGTGTTTGGAGTACCACCTCCTCCACCAACTCCTCACATGGGACCTGATGGTTTAATAATACCAAAAAAGCCTTATAACCCTTGCCTCACCTCTGGAAGTCATAAAGATCTTCATAGAGAATTACTCTTTAATCAAAAAATGTAAGTTACTGCTCTTTGCTGATAAGATAATGCAAGTTGATGCTTTTTTTCTAGAAAAAGAATTAATTTTTTAAAAAAAGTGTCTCAAGACACAAGAATGTTTTCTCAAGAAACAAGAATGTTTTCTCAAGAAACAAGAATGTTTTCTTAAGAAACAAGAAAGTTTTCTCAAGAAACAGAAATATTTTCTCAAGAAACACGAAAAACAAGAAAAAAAATTTAAAAAAGGAAAAGAAATTCATTATAGAAAATAATAAATTCTCTTTAAGAATTGAAAGCAATTAATTTAAGTTTTAATTAAGAATTAAGATTTTGAGTAGTGCAATTATTTTTGCATATCTATACCCTTTTTGATTATTAATTTGTTAATTACTATTGTTATTAATAATTGTTTTTAAATAGTAAAATGACACTCGAAATCTGGATTTATCGAATAATTAAATTCTTATCGTACTTCTCGCTATAAAGTACAGATTTTTACCAATTTTATTCAAGAATTAATCAGGCGGATAAAAAATTAGAATCTAGAAAAAAAGATTAGTTTTTACAAAAAATACTGAAATATTAAAAATATCTAGAAAAAAGATAATTAATTTTTTAAAAAATACTGAAATATTGAAAATATCTAAAAAAAATAAATAATAAAAATAAATAATAAAATAAATGATTAGTTTTTTAAAAAGATATTGTAGCACTTTTTTAATTTAAATCAGAGGGAAGAATGTCTTGAATCAAAAAAGTGAACTTCAGAGAGCTTTGGAAAGGCACAGAGAAACAATTTCAAGGAAAGAAGCTGAGAGACATAAGGATGAATGCTACAAAGATGACCCTCGAACCGCCCTTCAAAGAGCCATTGAACAAAGAGCCAAGCATTTGCAATTAATGGTTAGTGCTAACTAATTTCTGCATATTTAATATTTTGCATATTCTGCTACTTCTGCTTATTTAATTCTTTTCTTGATTAAAACATTTTCTTTCTTTATCTCTAGTTTTTCTTAATAAATCAAAAACTAATCACCAAGGGATTTAGAAACACGAAATTTATGACTAGTCACGAAAAATATCAATTAAAAAATTGGAATTTTTTAAATAACTTTTTATTGTATGTTAATAATTTTACAATAGTTTTTTTTCCTGCAAATAATTTTAGTTTTATTAAATATACAAGAGTAATTGTAATTGTATTAAATATTCAACAAAATAATTGTAATTTTATTAAATGTACAAAAAAATAATTGTAATTTTATTAAATGTACAAAAAAATAATTGTAATTTTATTAAATGTACAAAAAAACAAATGTAATTTTATTAAATGTACAAAAAAATAAATTTAAAGCCCATAGTGATGGTTTTAAGAAATAATATAAAGTGTATAAAATAATTATAAGAATGACGAACTCTAAAAACAGTTGTTAATGAACATATTAGTCGACAGCATTCTTTCATTGAAGAATTTAAAAATAAAATTCAGTGTTTCATTATCGGTGATCAATTTTCAATTTATTTTTGTAATTATCTTTACTTATATTTTTGTTACAATACGAAATGTTGACCACACACTTTTATTAAATTATTAATTTAATTAATATAAAAAAAATATTAAAAATAAATTATAAATTATTTATAGATGCAAATTATTATTATTAAATGTAAATTATGAGTCAAATTTATTATTATATTTTGTGCCTACATTCAATTTTGTAATAGTGATAAAAAAATGTAATTTTAATTCCTGACTATTAAAATTACATGTAATAATCTTCTTAATGAATTAAAACTACTGGTTTTTTTTGTCCAGATTCTAATAATGTTTTATAAATTTCAGCAAGAGCAAATTCAGCACGTAGAACCGCCAAATCCACTGGTTACAGCAAGAGCCAAATTGCGATCTCGCACGGATTCTCAATAAGATAATAAACCCAAGTTGCCTAAGAAATATTTAGTTTCAACACGATAGTCGCCAGCGATTATTATTACTTGTAATATTTTGTGCGACTATCACCCGACTGTGTACATAAGTGGAATGAATTGTTTGAATGTGTGTTGTTTTGAATGAGCCATTCGTAATAATAGAAAAATATAATAGATCCTTGAATTTTCTGCTAATTATTTATGTACATTATATTTTATATATTCGCTTTTAATTCTCATTTACGTAATATGCCATGACTTAAAGAGTTGTCTTTATCTCAGAACGCATGCATAATAAGGATATTTGTAATTCTAATCTTTTTTTTAAGATTAATTTTCTTATTTTAAAAGACCTGTTTTAAAAGTCTCCATTTGATATTCTATTTTAAGAAATTGTTATATAAAAATATGTATGAAATTTGTGTTTGTTTTCAAAGCAGATATTTTTCTTTGGACAATAAACATTTTACGTGAAAAACTGCTTTTTACTTTTTGTTTACAGCATTTTGTTTAGTTTTGGCATCTTGTTCAACTTCGGTATTTGTAGTATTTAAAAAGAAACTTTTGTCAAAAGAAAAAAAGACGTGGAACGAAAAGAAAATGAGAAAAAGAAAATGAGAAAAAAATGAGAAAAATTAAAAAAAAAATGAGAAAAATTAAAAAAAATGAGAAAAAGAAAATAAGAAAAATATTTTCAAAATGCAAAGAATGCAAATAATAACAACGCTTATTGGAGATAGAAATAAATTTTCAAATATATTTTATTCAATATCCATTGTAAATATCGTATTCTCTTGAAACAAAATAGAACTTGACTTTTTGCGAAAAAATGCGCAATGTTTACAATAAATCAAGATAAAATACAAATCACCTCAAATTTAAAAAAAAGGTTTTTGTTTGTCCTTTATAGTTTAACTGTTTCTTAACTGAAAGAGTTAAGAAACAAAGAATTCTCAACAATTCAGGAAGTAATTACAATTTTCCCACTCCTGTATTATCAAAACACAGCCCAATTTCGGCTAAAGTTGCACTCGCAGATTAAATTGAAACAAAATAGAAATCAGCAGAGATGATATTCATTCATATTTTACATACTGCTGGCTGCTTAATAATCATCTCCTCTTGAAATTACTTCTTTGCAAGTAGGACGAAGAACCAGAGTGTGCTCAAATTGAGCAGTGTAGCATCCTTTTACGTCGACCAACGGAGGATAAGCTTCCACTGCACCCTTGTCACACAAATCTTTGAGAGCCATTTGGTACTTTGTGCAACCAACTCGATCCAACCAACGTTTGCAAAAGGCCAAGGTACCTAGATTCACAAAATTGTTAGCTCTTTCAAGAATTTATGAACACACAAGAGTGCAATTGTACAATTCTAAACAATTACGATTGTAAACAATTACGATTGTAAACAATTACGATCGTAAAACAGTTACGACTGTAAAACAATTACGATCGTAAAACAGTTACGACTGTAAAACAATTATAATTGTAAACAATTACAATGATAATTACGATTATAAACAATTACAATAATGTCTTTAAATTAATAAACAATTATTTGTCTAGACCAGCTGTTCTTTTAGCCTGATGATTTGATTTGAAGCCCTTTTTCTAATCGAGTGGAATGATTTCTACTTACTGAAATGTTTGTTTATTGTATTCAAAAGAGATTTGCTGCTCTGGAGTCTGAGAGGCACGAATCCAGCGTCGAAACTTTTCATATAATGCGAGCAATCCAAGTCATCATGCACAAGACCTCGACCTGTAGAACCGAATGTTTCAATCGCGTAGAATTCATTTTCCTCCATTCTCGTTGCTTCTCCACCTTTGACGATCGGCACCGTTTTTCCAGCATGAATTCGATACGGAGCGATCGAATGTCCATTCAAATTCCTGATAGACTTGACCTACACAAACGATTTTTAATTATCTCTGATTTTTAATTACTTCGTGCAATTTTGAATTATCTGAAACGATTTTTAATTACTTCGTACAATTTTGAATAATCTGACACGATTTTTAATTACTTCGTGCAATTTTGAATAATCTGATACGATTTTTAACTACTTCGTGCAATTTTGAATTATCTGACACGATTTTTAACTACTTCGTACAATTTTGAATTATTTGGCACATTTTTTCAATTATTAGATGTTTTTTAACAATTGTATAAAAATATAAATTATTATATATACTGTTATATTATTTACTTGGTAAGTTTTGCCGTCGATTTCCACTTCATAAGATTCCATGACTTCCTGAATTGCAGCACCAACGTCACATAATTGAACGTCAATGCCAGCAGCTCTAATGCCGGTGTTTGTAGCATCTCGAACGGCTTCAATCAGCTTGTCGTATTTCGGATTGAATGACAAAGTAAATGCGCAATCTATTATACGACCATTTATGTGAGTACCAAAATCAATTTTGGTAACGTCGTCATATTGAAGAACTGTCGGGTCCCCGGCATTAGGAGTGTAATGAGCAGCACAATGATTTCTGGAACAGCCTGTAGGAAATGCTAAACCTGCTTTCAGCCCATTTTCTCCAATCAACCTCCTAGCTGTGTCTTCAAGCTCATTACAAATCTCGATCATCGTCATCCCGGGTTTCACCTTTAATAAACAAATAAAATGTATTTAAAAAAAACGTAAAAAAAATACGTCAAAAAACGTATCTTGAAAAAATTAAAATATGAATAGTTTGTTAAACAAATCCATTTCGAACGGAAAAACAGAATGTTACAGTAATAAAATAATAATAAAATGATGTAAAAATCTTCGCTTGTTTAAAAAGAAAACGTCTTTAGTTTAGATTTTTGTTTCTATTTTAATTTTTTACTTTTTTAGTACTTTTTGGTTTAGTATTTTACTTTTTAAGTATTTTATTTATTTTTAAGTCTTCTAGAATTTTAGTTTTCAAGTATTTTAGTCTCCTTTACTTCCAATTAACTCCGTTTTAAATGTGATATTTCGACGAATTTATGTACCTTTTTTTGCATATTTTATTGCGGCGCTTATTTATTTTTTATTGCAGCGCTTATTTATTTTTTATAGCGGCGCTTATTTATTTTTTATAGCGGCGCTGATTGTGCTTGAAATTAAAGAATAAACAAACCCAATTTTTGATGTGTTTTCTGGTTCGTCTGTGAGCTTCGGCAGCTTGTCTTGCTTCATTGTAAATATCATTATGCATTCGATCCAGAGCTCTGGCTTCCTCGCTGGAAAATCTGTCCTTTGCGGTTCTATCATCGATTCCCGCCGCAGGAGGATGTTCCATAATTTCTCCTTCTGGAAAATTACCATCGGGAAATAATTCCGACACCGGCATGGATATACAGTCCTGCTGATTTGCACCACCTTTTCGCGATTTACGCTTCTTTTTCTTCTTCTTCGCTTCTTCAGTTTCTCCTCCATTTTCGGTGACTTCTTCAGAACCTACAATTATTACAATCATTACAATCTAGACATTAAAAATTATTAAAATCATTTAAACAAATTTTTTGAACGAATTTGCAAACTAGTTATTAATAGAACAGAATATACGAATAAAAAATAAACTTCTTAAAATGTTTGTGTTCTGTAAAAAATCCCAAAGCTGCGTTTTCAGAAACTAAAAGGATTTTTTATCGTGTATCGTTTAGTTTTTTTTTTAATTTAAAAATGGTGCAAGAAGTGATTAAAAATTCAACTATGACGCTGTTAACGAAAGCGCCACTAGTTCAACTATTGAGGCAAATTACATTTTATTAATAATTTCTATCTACAAATAACTTTTGCACACCATTTTCTCCTTTTTTATGAGAACGAAACAAAAATTTACTAACCCTTTGCCGCTACTTCAGTGGTTTTTGGTCCATTTTCGCTTCCTTCTGCAACACTGGCGTTAACCTCTCCAGCACCTTTATTTACAAAAATTCAATTAATGTAAAAAAAGCTGTTTAAAAAGGACGGAAAGAGATTAAATGAAATTTCGCAGAAAATTGCATAGAAGAAACATATTTCTGGAATAATTAATAAAAGAACTCGTTAATAAAAACCAAGACAAAAAAATAACAATCGAATTCCAGTTTCTTATCAAACTTTTGTCTCACAACTGAAATACAACTGAAATATAAACGTGTACAATTAAAAATGGAATTTGAAAAAGAGAACAAAGTAATGTAATAAAACTGTAAAAAATAGGGAAAATGATCAAAAATAGAGTGAAATTGGAGTAGATTGAAAAATAATTTTTATGCAACTAGCTCACCAGCCTTCTTCTTCTTTTTCTTCTTTTTTTTCTTTTTAGAAGCTTCTGCTGGTCCAGTTTCGTCTTCCTCGTCGACGATATCGTCTTCTTCCTCGTCCACGAGTTTTTCGGCAGATTTGCCGACCTCATCCAACACAGCAGCCATTTTCAAGAGAAAAGTAAATCACAATCTAAAGATGATCCGATGAGCGATAAAGAAAACCTAGCGGCAACGCGCAAAACCTTCTCGATTAAAAACGGGAAAATCCGACAAAATCCGAGAATTCTGAAAGTTAATTTACAAAATTAAATAAATGTTAGATTGTTTATAAACCAAATAAACATGCATTTTTATTTATATATTTTTACGAGATGAAATTGTTCATAAGTCAGGTCGAAAAAATTATGACATCAGCGCTAACTTCACGTTGAAACTCAATTTCAATTTTTAAACTTTAATTGTAAATATTTGTATGCTTGTATGTGAAAGGTAGTTAAAGGCGTATAGTAAATTATCATGGTGCGACTGATAAAAAAAGGGGCTAAAAAAGTTGATGAAAATGTAAAAAATTCCGGAAAGCGGTTTTGTATTTAGGTTATGTCAGGCCCAATTTGCGAGAGCCAGAGCAGGTCCTGCAACATGATTGGTCGGCATAGAGGGCGCGCTAATTTAAAATGTATTTTATTTAAATATTTAATGCAAATAAAATATGTTATAAATCATTTACACATTTCTCAAGTTAAAAATAAATTATAACTTATATCCTACATATATATATCCTCAAAATTTTAGCTGTTTTGCGCTCAGATTAAATTGAGTACATTGTAGCGATTGCAGCACTGCGATAGGTGGCCATTGCGATCCCCTATTGAAAGCAAGAATAAGTGATGTTAAGAAGTTAGAAATAATAGTTTTTATTAATTAACAAGCAATTAAAAATGACTCGCTCAAAATCTGAAAAAGTTGGCAATGGCAGTAAATGTGATTCCAGTGTTTGGATGCGAGCAATCACTGCCAATGCAGAGTGGCCAGATAAAGTAAACATAACCTTACTTTTTTAAAAAATTACTTTTCTGTGTCAATTGTTGATTTAATTAACTTTATTTTATTTGTTTAATTTTGCAGGAAGAGTTTCTTGATGTGATATATTGGTCTCGACAAGTGATAGGAATATTAGTTGGTATTGCTTGGGGCCTTATACCTTTGAAAGGCTTTTTAGGTCTTTTATTGTAAGTATATTAAACAATTCCATATTATTGTATAAACAATGTTATATTGTTAACAATTATATATTCTTGTACAAACAATTATATATTATTGTACAATCAGTATTTTGATTGTATATTTAATATGTTTCTTTATCATTGTAGTATTTGTTCTGTCTTTTTAGTGAATTTCTCGAAATTATTTCCGTTAGATTATCACATGACTCATAACAATTTTTACTTCATCTTTTGTTCAACTAATCAAGACTAATTTATCAACATTTTAATTTGTATATTTTATTAATACAGAATTAAATCTAAATTGCATTCTAATTTCTTATCTTCAGGCTTTTTTATATGTTAATAAATGTAATTGAAACTATTAATCGTTATAAATTTGAATTAACTATTCTAAATGTTTTTTTTCATTTATTACAGATTTGTCTTGGTAAATGCAGGACTGACATATTTGTACTTCAGTAGTTATCAACAAGTGGACGAAGAAGAATTTGGTGGAGCTTGGGAATTAACGAAAGAAGGATTCATGACCTCGTTTGCAGGGTTTTTGGTGAGTAATAAATTATATTTAATTATCTTACAAATTAACAGTAGAATTTCTTTATCAAAAAACGCAAAATTTAAAGAATTTAAAAACAATGTTAATATAGTTTTTGCATTTGTCTTTATTTATCCTTGTACTTTTGAAATATTTTAAAATTCGAGTTTATTTTTAAATGTATTATTTATTATTATTATTATTATTATTATTATATTGATCAAATAATCATTTTTTAATTAAAATTTTCAACTCAAGTGAATTTCAATAAATATAAACGTTCAATTCGACGTAATGAAGCAAATCTTGCAATTAATTAAAATTATCTGTTCTTTGCGCGCAGGTAACCTGGATAATAATATATTCAGGTCTACACTACGATTAAACGAATTTTCTACAAAAAAATGCAGTACTTTTCCCGTGACTGAATGAACAGCAAGAGGACATGAAAAAAAACCTTTATACTCCTAGCGATACAAAAATTTAAAGGGGAATGCAATGGACGGTATCTGCAAAGAATATGCATTTAATACGGATCAAATGTTTTTTTTAATGTTGTGTAAACAGCTTGCCAAAATTGTCACGTAAGTTAACAAATATGTACAAAAATAGACCTTTTTCTAAGTTATAAAAGCTGCAGACTGACAACTCGTACCTAACGTTCTTTATTTTAAAAAACTGCCCATTAACCTGGCATCATTTTCATTCACTCATTCGATAAACAATAGTAATGGTAAAAAATTCGATAAAAAATAGTAATCACTTTTAGTCCAAACTTTTTAGCACAAGTGACTCCTTTTAGTATAATGGACAATAATCATTGTACAGTGATCTTCATTGAATTCAATCTATTAATATTTTTCAGTTTTCATAGTTGGTTTTCTATAGAATAGTTTTCTATATCATTATATATATTATGATATATTCTATATCATTATCCTATCATCACTCGTTTTCGACCTCTCGATCGCACTTCTTTTAGCTTATTAAGTACTTGTTTTCCTTTTTCTTCTTCCTTCTTTTCCACGTAACATTCTAAGTAACCTTCCAGAATAGTTACAATCAAATCGTTCAACGCGGAGTGTGCACTTTTTAAAGATCTCTCAAGCACGTATAAATCGACAGCAGAATCTTCCACAGAGCAATTCACATGTGCTAGACCAAAATCTATCAAAATTACTTGTTCTGAAAAGGAAATTTTAACAGATAAATTCTAAATTGATGTTTCTTTCAATCTTTTTAAAAATTTTTTTTTCAATCTTTTTGAAAAAAATGTTTATTTAATACATTTACGGGCAACGCAACGTTGCAAATATTAAGTATTTAAACAATGCTTCCCTATAAGGAGGCAAAAAAATTAAATAATAAATTTAATTTATTGAATTACATTCAACAATAAATAAAAATACCTCTTTTGATGGATCCAGAATCAATGGAAATGTCTCGTAACAAAATATTAGACGTGGTCAAGTCTCCGTGAAAAATATTCTCAATGTGCAACCTTGCAATCAAATTACCTAAAATGTTAGCTACTGATTTTGAGATTTGCCAAAATGCTTCCTTTTGAGAAATATTGTCGTCTATGAATTTTTTTACAGTTATTGTGTTCTCAAAGTATTCCATAAAAATGTTTCTGCGATGGAGATCAACGTAAAAAATCGTGGGTGCTGATACTCCTAAAAAGTGAATTATTGATAAAATGCGATTATTAGATTCACATTTGATTAATGGTGATTACTGTAGGTCAAATATTAATTAATTGGAATTAATTACAATTAATACAATTAATATCAATTAATACAATTAAAAGCAATTAATTACAATTAATATCAATTAATACAATTAAAAGCAATTAATACAATTAAAAGCAATTAATTACAATTAATATCATTAAAAGCAATTAATTACAATTAATATCAATTAATACAATTAAAAGCAATTAATTACAATTAATATTACAATAATATTTAGTATTAATTGCAAATTTGTACCTGCAGATGTGGCTCGAGCCAAAGCTCTTGCTTCGCTTTTAATTTGATGACTAGCTAAACTTTTATCCAAAATTTCGTGTCTGTATTTCTTTTCAAATCTGTGCTTTATTAATGCCGGTCTGTTCAAATACGTTCCTTTGTAAATTCTTGCTTCAGCTCCTTGTGCAATTAGCTCATAATTTTCGTACAAATTCATCGTAATCTGTAAATAAATTAAATTTCTGTAATTCAAGTGAAAGACAATTTCAGTCGATATTAATCTAATCTAAAAATTATACAGTTTTTAAAAAATGTGATTAAACAAAACGAAGGAAATAACGAATCTGCAATTCATATTTGTTAAAAAAAAAAAAACCAGAGTGCACAAGAAAATATTTTTAAAAAATGTAAAGCAAATATTTTGTAGATAATTCAAAAAAGTCGATTAATATTATTATATATTTGCAAATATTTGTTATTTTTAATGTGAATTTGGTCTAGAATCTAGGATTTATGTTGTAAAAGTATAATGTAAAGGTTCATATTGTAAAAGAATTGTTTGCAAAAATATTTGAATTTGGAGTATAACAGTTTTTGAGCCCAGGGCAGATATTCTAAAAAATATGTATTATAGATTTACATATTTTGAAAAATAAAGTAATTGAAGCTTTGGTAAAAATGTTTAGTTTTGATGTTGAATTTGAAAGGTTTAGAATCGAAAGCACAAAGAACTTGAGGAATGAACCTTTCATGCAGAAAGTAAAGGTGCAAGCTGACGACTGTGAGGGGGTATAAAGAATGGGCGCTTGCAGGTGGTGAATTTGAGATTCGACGCAACATGCATGTCCCCTTTTAAACATGCGTACTTAAACTAGCGCTAGCAAATGCGAATCGATCGTTACTCGAAAGCGTCCTGCGCGCTAATCGCTCTATTGACGCTAGTATTCGCCCAATATTTCGTTGCATTCAGCTGTTTTTTTCACTCAGAATCTAGAAAATAACAAGAGAAACATGAAGGACGAGGTGAAAATGGACGCGAATCGCTTGATAGCCGAAGTATTCAAAAGACCGGCTCTTTGGAACCAGAGACATATCTCTTATCACAATCGAGAAGTGACCAACCGAGTTTGGATGGAAATCGCAACGATCTTCAAACTTCCCAGTACGTTTGTTAATTTTTACTTATTTTATTACACTCTTTTTTATGTTTATTTCACTACCTTTTTTTTTTGTTTATTTCACTATTTTTTTATGTTTATTTCACTACTTTTTTATGTTTATTTCACTACTTTTTGTTTGTTTATTTCACTACTTTTTTTTGTTTATTTCACTATTTTTTATGTCTATTTCACTACTTTCTATGGATATTAAAACATTTTCTTACTAATGCTGCAGTTTTTTGACAATATTAATACTTGTGAATAATTTTATTACGTTTATTTTGTGCATTTGTTATTTATGTGAAATTAATAATATTTATAAATATTAATATTTTCTATTTTATGTATCAATTTTTTATTTCTCCAGAGTAGTTTTATTCATAAAAAACAATGTAGAGATTGTTGAAGGAAATTGATTTACTCTTAGTTTTAAAACCAGAAATTTTTATTATATTTATATTAGAAAATGTTTTTGTGATTAGAAAATACTTAGTTTTGTGTTCGGAAAATAAAACTTGGAGATTGTTAATAATTTACGGTATATTTAATCGATCGGATTGAGAATTCTGAGTTTATAACAGCTGGAGTAAATGTGAATATTGATTCGCGTTCCGACACGTTTTGTCATTGTGTATACATGTCTTTTATTTCAACTAAACACGTGATAATAACAAGTGCCCGAGTTTTTCTTTTAAAAAATAGACAAATTAATAATTCGTTAAGGATGTTAATTTTATTAGTTTTGTTATTTTATTAGTTTTTCTGATTTCTATATTAGTTTTTCTATATTATTCTAAAATATACACTTCTGTATTTTTTATCCGTTTTGTCAAAAATGTGAATAATTGACAATTAAGTGCTTCTAAATGTTTTGATTTATTAGTAATTGTTGTTTTTGTCCGATTTTTTTTAATATTTAATAAATAAAAGCAATTGTTTTGATTTATATTTGTAGAGAAATACATTTTGGGTAAACATAACCTAGACGTGTAAGACATTTTGTTAAAAATGTGTATTAAAATCGTGTTATAGAGTAAAATTACTCATACAATACTTACAATTTGAATTTTATGAATACAATTGTGTATTATTTTACACGTATTCTTGACAGTTTATTATAATATGAGCTATTATTTTAACTGCAAATTCTTGCTGTCACTTGCTGTAAATGCTGTAAACAGCTGTAAATATTGTATAACATTCTTGAACATTGTCACATACCAGTAACGTAACATAAAATGTTTATTTGGGCAACTAAAACAGAATTCTCAAACGTCAAATATTTTTTGTAACAAAGTGAAATAAAAATATCCTTAATATGCGTTTTGAACTTTAATTTTTAACACTATTATTTAATTTTTAATTTGAGATTTTTAACTTTCTATATTTTTATAGATTTTTAACCTTCTATATACATACAATAATTAACAAAGAACAATTGATTCAATTGAACATTCAAACCGTTTTTTAAATAGATATTTTGTAAATATCCGATATGTATTTCAAAAGCTTTAATATTATTGTATTTGTAAATTATCTAGTATCTACTAATAAGAAATCAACAGATTTTCAGAGAAATGTTAAAAAGGTGATAATTATTCATTCGCGAAGGGTGCAAATCATCCTTCATGCGCCCCTGTTTGGATCATAACCCCAATGTTAAATGAAAATATATAAATTATAACATCCATGAAGAAATTACATGTAATCATTTCTTAATTATTTAAAGTAATACTAATTTTCTGTTCAGTGTTTTAATAGTTAGTCTTTAATTTTTAACATCCCGGATTTAATGTTTTTGCATTTGCGCGCGTAATAAATTATTTTGTTTACAATGTGGTTTCGAAAAGTTTATAGAAAATGTAAATATATAACCATTTTGATATAAGTTTCCAGTGTTTTTAAATAAACTTATATATTGGAGAAACGTAAGTAATTGCTTGCTTATCAATATTTTCAATAATTACCTTATTTATTTTCAACAATTACCTTATTTATTTTCAACAATTACCTTATTATTAATAATAACGTTATTGAAAATCATACAAATGAAATTGCGAGTATGTAAAATTTTGAGGTTAAATTATTGCCTGGCATTCTAAAATTATTTTAATATTTTAATTTACTTGTTTTTCTTTAATAGCTCAGTTTCTCCTGAAGAGATTTAGGATTAGTGATCAATTTGCAGCACAATGGAAGATTTTATCGTAAATTTATTAATTGCCTCTGGATGTGACGACACTGTCATAAAAACTTTTGCAGGTATGTAATTATGTATATTTGACAACAATATACTTTATTCTGAAAAGTAAACAGTTTTATAGTTGTTTTTATTTTCGTATAATATACCCTGAATAAGAAGAAAATTTAAAAATGGGATTAATATAAAATTGAATTCAATTCGAGTTTTGTTTTTTTAACTATAAATAAAATATTTTTTGAAAATTAGTACACTTGCTGTTTTACTTCTTGCTTATATATTTGTTTAAAATAGTTTACTAATGTCCTTGTAAACTTTACCATTGATAAATTTTTATTTTTCAACTTTCAGAAAATAATCTTGATAAAGATAAGATTTCCAAATTATCAAGAGAAAATCTTAAACCCTTAATTCCAAAAATGGGACCAAGAATACGATTCTTTATGAAATTTCACGAGTTTCTGGAATCGGTATTGATTTTTATTTAAATAATATTTTATTATTTATAATAATATTTTATTATTATTTTTATATACGATTTTTATTAAAATAAAATATTAAAATACAAATAAAATACAAATTTAACAAACATTATTGAAAAATTAAAATGTTATCTTTTAGCAAAAAAACGCATGTACTAGTTCTAATTCAAAGGATTCAAATTCTTCAGGTAAGATTTTTTCTTTAATATATAATTATTAAAAGCATGTTTTCTTTATAAAAGAAACAATTTAATAAACACTAAAAAAGTTATAATTAATAAATAAAAAATTATAATATATAAATTTTCAAATATTATTATTCTATATATTATTCTTCTAATAATTCTATAATTCTTTTATATATTTCTTCTAATAAAATTCCTTCTTCAAAAGGTACACCTTCAACGTCAAAATCAAATGAAGGTCAGCCTGATATCAACAAATTTCACCAAGTTGATGTTACACTTCCAAAGTTTGAAATATCTGAAAATCAAAACTTAGTAGTTACAAACCAAAATGATAAAGCAGATAAAAATTTGACAGGAACCAAAAGACGTACTTCAAGTGCAAATAAAATTTCGGAAAAGCGTCGTCGAGTAGAAAAGTCGTTTGAACAGCCTCCGATTTTCGTCAATGTAAGTAAAATTTACAATAAAATTTATTGTATATTTATTGAATATTTAATATGTGATATTTTTATATTTTTCTAATTTTATGTTCTATTTTTATTTGTATTTTATTTTTTTAATCTCTTAAAAAGATAAATTAAAAATGCCTTTTAAAATAAATTTTAAATGTCTTTCAGGGTGTAAAATCTTTTCTGGCCGAAAGTGTTCAAGGTAGAAAAGTTTTAAAATGTGGAACTGTTCTCAATCAACAAGCGAGACAAGAGTTGGTTCGATGTGTAGTTGATCACCTCTTGCAAAATTATTCATCATCGAATAATTTGTAAATATTGAATAGTAGTCAATATTCTAAAATATTTTTAGTAATCTGACATATTTCATAAACAGTTTATTTATTATAACTATTTTTGCAGAATTCGAGTTGAATTTTTTGAGAAAGCATCAGAAGAAATCATTTTGGCGTACCCTAAAGAGCAAAAAGAAACGTACTTTGAATCTGGAAAATCGAAAACTAAAACGTCTCCTAAAACTTTACATAGAGGTAAATTGTGGAGCAGATATTGCAACACAAAGAAGCAGTTGGAGAAAATACCGGAAATTGAAGAAAATGAAGAAGAGGGTATATGTGCAATTGTATTTTTTAAAATTAAAATCTGGAAAAGAATATAATGGTTTAATTCTTGACGTAATGAATTGTTTTTCGGAACTCTTCACTGTTGTGTTTTAGACAAGATAAACGTGATTAATTTACCTTGGTAAATCCTGAAAATGTTTGTGTTTTTGAATTTGTTACGTTTCTGAGAAATTGAATGTTCAATTGTTTACTTAATATTCTTTTGTTAAAAATATAAGTATAAAAGTGGGTTTATTTCACTTTACAGTGTAAGCAGAATTTGTAAAAATTTTCAGATGGTGGAGCTGAGATTATTTTACTCAAAAATGTCTTAAATTCTTTTCTCAATTTTCAGTTTTTTTCGCTTTGGAATTTTTTGATTATTTTTTAATTACTTTTAATTTTGCTTCCTCATAGGGAAGCATTTTTTTTTATTGTTTTTTGCTTCCTTATAGAGGAAGCTTTGTAATCTTGACGATTTTCGATTTTGTACTTTTATTTGTAAATAATTTCCTATGATTTTTCTTATTTTTCTATCCCCTTTCGTTTTTTGTTTCTTTTTTTCGTCTTCGTTTCTTGTATTAATTTATGTACCTATTTTCTCTTTCGTATTTTGTTTCTATTTTTCGTTTTCGTCCCTGTTATTAATTTATGTCTGTTATTAATAACTGGTTAAATTATTAAAAAATTATTATTAAATTATTATTATTAAAACATTATTATTAAATTATTATTATTAAAAAATTATTATTAAATTATTATTATTATTAAAAATGTATTATTAAATTATTATTATTTATTAATTTATGTCCCTATTTACTAATTATTGAGAGTTATTTTTATAACTGAAATTCATTAAATACAGTCTTATTGTATAATATTGTGTAAATAGAATATTAATTAAAAATTTGTTTTCAGAGCCAGTCCTGAAAGCAAAATGGAAAGGCCTCCGAGACACTTTTCGAGCCGAGTTGAAGAAGGAATTAGTTTATCAAAAGAGCAATTACCATCGAAATCGACCCGTTTGGATTCATTTTAAAAGTCTTCAGTTTCTCAAAGAGCAAATGGTACCACGACCTCCAATTTGGGAACGGAATTGTACTCGAAATTCTGATAATGATCGTTCGAGTGAGGATGCAGATCAAAACGGAAGTTCTGCTAATAAAGATGATAATTTAGGTCTTGATCTTGTGAATGGTGATACGCAGATAAACATTGATACAGTTAATCATCAAGTTGAGGTGAAACAGGAGCCAGAGGAACATTTTCAAAATTTAGAATTCCACAATGTGTCTGAAAATCTCGCGGAAAATGAAATGATGCTGCAGAATTTGTCACCAGAACAAGTTCTCATGGGAGATGGAGATTCAATTACTGATCTGAATGTTGATCCCCTGGAGGGAAATCGTTGCGATGATAATTATTTCTTTCTTATGAGTTTATTGCCTCACATTAGAACTTTGCCTGCTGAAAGAAGAATGCTTCTTAGGATGCAAATGCAGGAATTGGTTTATAAGGAGGTGTACAAAAAAAGTAACAGTGAAAAAGAATCGAGTTCTTAAATATTTTTCGTGTAAAGATTTTCTCTGTGAGCTTCAATTAAACTGGAGAAAAATTCTTTTATTTCTACTTGAAAAGTCACTGTGATCACAAAGCTTTTTGGAAGACGAACCAAAATAATTTTCAATTACGCTTTTTTCGAATTAATTTCAGTATTGTGACTTGTTTATTATTCTTAGATTTAATTTAAGTGCCTGATATTCTTTACAGTCGTTGATATTTTTTATTATTTGAATGAAGTCTATTTTTTTTATTTTTGACACTTGTTTGAATAGTTTTGATTTGAGTTTAATTCTTTGTTTGTGTTCACTTTCTTTTTTATTTTTAATTATAACTGAATTGGATTTTATTCAAGTTTGTAACTTGAGCTTTATTCAAATTTGTAACTTGAGTTTTATTTAAATTTGTAACTCGAGTTTTATTCAAGTTTGTAACTTGAGTTTTATTCAAATTTGGAACTCGAGTTTTATTCAAATTTGGAACTCGAGTTTTATTACAGTATTCGAGAAAGTTACACTTTTCACATTATTTACTGAAAAAGATCAGCAACCATTCATGTAAATTTTGTAATTTGAAGATTTAAAGTTACTGTTTATTAAAAATTTAATCCTAATGAAACAGGAATAGAATTAAGAAAAATGAGATTGCGTGAGAGCTGAGAGATATTTATTTTTTATTTATAAGCGCTGAAAGCAACGAGTTTGAACTGAATAGAAATAAAATATAAGTATTTATAAAAATGTTCCTTTTCTGATTAATAAATATTTTCTAAATAATTACAACTGTAAGAATTTAACTTTAATTTATTGTCCAATTTATTTTATTTATTGTAATAATTTATTTATTCTAAAGTTTATGGATATTAATGAAAAATAGCTAGTGACAGGAAAAAATTGGTTGATCTTTAATAATTTCAGTTAATTAAAAAACAACTATTTTTTGTACAAATAATTTCAGTTAATTAAAAAACAACTATTTTTTGTACAAATAATTGTAATTTAATTGTAATAGTAAAATTATAACAAACAATATTGTTGTATTACATACAACAATATGTATATTACATATACATAATGTTATATGAAAAATAAATAATATTACATAAACAATATTACATGAACAATAAACAAACAATACAATAATGAAATAAAAATTAAACAATACAAAAATAAAATCGGTTTTAAAATTCAAATATATACCCTGAAGTTATAAGCAAATTAATGTTTTGAAAAGTCGCCTTCTAGGTGGCGCCCTATTTAAAAGTACAAGAAAGCATTCGAAAATTATTGTTAAAAAACACAGTAGCTTATGTACATTTAAAAACATACAACAAATAGCACATAAATTATTTGTTTCTTTTGTATAAATAATAAAATAAAAATAATATAATACAATAATAATAAAATAAAAATGTTTCGTTAAATATTTCTGAATGTCCCGCGAGAAGCAACCAATCAAATGAAAGACTTTTGCTTACAGCGCCGCGCGTAATATTAAAGAACTATTCTAATTTTGAAACAAGTAAGTTCCCCACCTTGAATCTTGGTGATTTCCACTTCTGTAATTTTAATGACAGTCGTCTTGTTTCTTTTTTTATAGTGTATTTAAAATTGTTTTACAAGCAGTTTCATTGAAAAAATATATTTCCCAGAGATAAATCAATTTTTTAACTATGGAAGAAAATGGAAACAAAAGAATAAGGGGTAGAACTAGAGGAAGAGCGCGAGGACGAACTCGCGGACGAGCCCGGGGTCGGTCTAAAAAAGCGGTGAAGGTACTTTTAAACTTTGTTAATTACTGTAAAATATGTGTTATTTGTGTCCTAAAGAAATGAAATAATGTTTCTATCATTGTTTATTTTTATATTTTACGAGATATGTCATTATTTTATGTACACTTGCTTTAGTTTAATGGCTTTTATTTTTCTTGTTTCTTGCATTTTTCTTGTTTACTTCTATTTTTTTTATATTTTGAATATTATACTTTATTTTTATTATCATACCGTACTTAGGTATTATACTTTATTTTTATTATCATACCGTACTTCGCTATTATACCATACTTAGGTATTATACCGTACTTGTTTGTATTATAACATTTTTTTAGTTGTATTGTTGCATTTATTGTGTTTGTATTATTAGACCTCTTTCATTTGTATCATACTTTTGTTTTATTATTACACTTCTCTTGTATGTATCATTGCACTTCTTTTATTTACATTACTAGACCTTTTTTATTTGGATTACTGCACTTTTTCTTTGCATTACTACACTTTTTCTTTTGCATTAATACACTTTTTTTATTTGTATTAATATACTTTTTTTATTTGCATTACTACACATTTTATTTTCATTAATACACTTTTTTTATTTGCATTACTACACTTTTTTCATTTTCATTTCATTTATTCATAAACATAATTATTCATTTTTTATTTGCCTTACTACACTTTTTTATTTGCATTACTACACTTTTTTATTTGCATTACTACACTTTTTTATTTGCATTATTACACTTTTTTTATTCGTTTTCTTACAATTCTCTTTATATTGTCACATTCATTTCATCTATATGACATATGATTAAATCAGATAGCTCTTCCAAATCAAAAGTTTATCAAAAAGTTAAGAGCTATAGGCATAGCAAGGAAAATTCGTAAATTTGATCCAGCATTTTAATTAAATAATTATAAAGCGTAAAAATACGTTGACATTATGTGTTAAAATTATGGTTACATACAGTTAATATAATTCTATTGTAGAAAGAATAATAAGTTGCATATTTTTTAGGTTATTGAAAGTGATGAAGAAGATACTGTTCAAGCTTCAGAAGAAATTCCGGTAGAATTAAATGAGCCGGAAGTAGAGCAACAAAAACAACAAAAGCAGCAGCCTCAGCAAAAACAACAGAAGCAACAGCAACATCAGAAACCACAGCAGCAACAGCAACATCAAAAACCTCAGCAGCAACAACAACATCAAAAACCGCAGCAGCAACAACATCAGAAACCGCAGCAGCAGCAACAACATCAGAAACCCCAGCAACAACAGCAACTGCCACAACAACAGCAGCAGCAACATCAACAATTACACGATGTTCAAATTCATCAACCAATTCCAGAGCAGCAGTTTGATTTAGAAGCCGATATTTCCCAGTTAGAAGCTCCAACGTTTACAACAATTAACAGAGGCCCTCCGGAGCCTATGCTTCGATTACGTTGGGATCATCGTGTCAATTTAATCGGAGAAAAAGTCCTTAATCCAATGATCCATTGCTGCGATAAATGCCTAAAACCAATTCTTATTTACGGACGTATGGTATGAATTTTTAAATAAGAAAAGTGCTTAAAAAAGACCTTAAAAGACTCCAAGATAATAAATTACTGCATCAAATAAGCTTTATCGAAATTAAAAGTTAAAATTAAAAGTTGCTTTATTAAATTTATACAATTTACAATTTATACAAAAATTTAAACTTTATACAAAAATTTAAAATATGTACAAAAATTTACAATTTATACAAAAATTAAAAAATTAAGAAATAAATTAATTATAGTAAATGTTGTTAAGTATTTGGCATTAGGGTTCGATAAGGGTTCAAGCAGTACATCATTATGTTAATTAAATAATTAAAATTAAGTAATCAAAAAACTGACAAACATGCGTGAAAGTATAATGATAGGAAAAACAATGCTTCCTCTATAAGTAAGCAAAAATGCTATTTTTGAAATTTTTATTAAAATATCACTAAAAATTCTTTGTATTTTTAGATTCCATGCAAACACGTTTTTTGCCTGTCGTGTGCAAAGCGAGAAGATAAGGTTTGTCCTCGATGTTTGGAAAAAGTTACTAGAGTAGAGCAAACTGGACTGGGGACAGTTTTTATGTGCACGCACGGAGGCACTCGATATGGAAATGCCGGCTGTAGAAGAACATACTTAAGCCAGAGAGATTTACAAGTAATTTTCCTACAACTAAAAAGCCCCCAGATAAATTATTTTCAGAAAATTTATCGTCGAAATATCCACAATGTTCCTGAATTCGTTTTCTCAAATTCTCAAATTGATTCTCAAAACTCAAATTCGATTTCCAAGGACAATTTACACCTTTTTAATACAAAAAATTAACTAATTAATTAATTTTCAATTAACATATGACGTATCTTATCATTTAAATATCGTAATGTTCATTGCCCTTACTAAACAAGCTTTAAAACAAACAATATTTTACAACAAATAAATTTTACAAATTTTACAAATTTTATAACGTAAAATATCTATCATTCCAAGTCAAAAAAACGAAAAAAAGTTTTGTCTTAAGCTTTATAACAGCTTTATACCGTGCGCTAATAATTTCGTTACAAGTTTCTTCGTGATTTTTACAGTAATGAAAAGTTTTTCGTAGTTTTTACGGTAGTAAAAAGTTTTTTCGTACTTTTTACAGTAGCAAAAAGTGCTTTTGTAGTTTTTACAGTAGTAAAAAGTTAATTTAATTAAAAATTAATTTAATTAAAAACATTTTGCTGTTTGCAGGCTCACATCAATCATCGACATATATCAGCGCCCTTGCAATCGGTGCAGGGAATGCAGGTTGATCAGACGCAGTACGCGCATTCCAAGTCAGAAATGGAATCTCAATTATCCAAGACCTCGACAATGAATCTTCAAAATAGTCGAATGAAGCAGGGGCACATAGTTCAGCCGATTATGGGCAATGATCCTAGAGTGAATTCGTTAGTGAATCAACAAACTGTGGACAGACAGCACCGATCGCAGTCGATGATGTCGATGCAGCCAATGAGGACTAACTTAATTACTGTCCCAATTCAAGACACACCTGTAAATACGCACGAAATTCATACTCAGCAAACTCATCACTATTACACTCCTCCTCCTCCCCCTCCTCCCGCTCAAGTGAATTACGCGAACTACAGTGTCCCTCCACCAGTTTCACAGGCCCAGCAATATTATTCACAACCCCAGGGCCCCTACGTACAACCCTCGCAGCAACAGTACGTTTCCGCGTCGCCTGCTGCCATCAGACCTTCTGGATACATTCAAGATCCTCAGTACGGACCTCCGCCTCAACAACCTCCTCAGTCTCAGTGGACGCAGCATCAACAACAGTTCTATAGATAGACGAAAGCTTTTTCTACTCATTAAGTTTGATTAGAATCAATTTTACAAGTCTCGGTAAGAATTAAGAAATAGCTAAATAAAATACTTGCATTACGTTTTATGAATAATTTTGAATCTGCGATTTTTCGGAAAGTTCAAACCTTGTTTGAAATTTGATGAGTAGTTGAAGTGTAAATTGTCATCAATGTAATATTTCACTTTTGTGAGAAATCGTGCATTCAAAAATAGAAAGTCTTTTCCTTTTATTCTCTCTAAATTTGAATTAGTGAAAAGTCCACTAAATGCTTATAAGCTTTTTAACTAACTTTTACTAAGCATTTTAACTGACTTTTAGTCAACATTTTAACTAACTTTTAGTAAACTTTCACTAAAAGTTCAGTAGAAACTACTAAATCAAATAGTGAAATTTTACTAAAAATTAGTAAAAATGCTTAGTGATTCAAATTGGTGGACTTTTCACTAATTCAAATTTAGAGAGTTGGGAATGTTTCTAAAGTTCGGAATGTTCTTATGAACGAATTGTTTCATTTTCGTTTGAATTTTTTGAAAATGTACTTTTGGAGTGAAAATAGACAATTGTTTTTAAACAATAAAAACATAAAAGTTGATCATTGTTACATAACGCAATATTTTGGGGCAAAACTAAAATTTTAAAAATAGAAGGATAAAAATTTCGTTCATTTGAACGTTCGGAACTTTTTTTCATTATTGGGATTGAGCTTTTTTGTCAGTCTTTGCTGAAAAAGGGTTTCAAATAATTCTTATAACATATTAATTCTTAGGGCTTTTAAAATGTTTTCAATTTTTTAATAAAATTGAGACGAGACTTTTGGACTGAATTTAGTTTCATTGCGGGTAGTGTATTATTTTTGTTGTATTTTTTAGTCCAATGTTTAGAGAAATAAGTGTTCTCTTCAGGGAGAAGAAATTAATAATTTATAATTACAATTTTAGATGAAGAAAATTTTATTCTAAAATTATGGAGTCTTAATCTCTATAATTTTAGTATAAAATTACGCAGTTTTTACAAGTCTACGTTGCTATGAATTATACTAAGATAATTAATAAATTGATTTTCGAGAGTTTGAATTGGCCACACCAAGGCCACATAATAGAAGAAGAATAAGAAGAAAAAGAGGAAGAAGAAGAAAAAGAGGAAGAAGAAGAAAAAGGGGAAGAAGAAGAAGAGGAAGAAGAAGAAGAAGAAATTTTACAAGAACGTCGAAATTGAAAATTAAAATTTGAATGTTCAAACATTAGTCTCTTTCATCTAAAACTGTAATTATAAATTAATAATTTTTAGTTCATAATTCCTAGTTTTTTTTTCAGCAGAACAGTTATTTCTCAAAACATTGCATTTTATCCAATAAAACTAAATTCAGTCCCAGTGTTTTAATTTCATTAAAAAAAAATTCTCAGGCGTTTCAAATTAAAAATTCTTGTTATCTATTTTCGGCCGAAACTGACGAACCCTTAACCCTTTTTAGCCGGGATTTTCACATTATTTAGAATAAATTTTAACGACTTTGTTTTATAAGTTGCAGAATTATTTTGATCTTATAATTTCTTGATGCCCTTTGAAAATCTGTCATCGAAAATTGCGAGATACAGAAATTAATAATTTTTTAAAAATTATTAACAATTTCATAAGATCTGGTTTAATTGTTAAAAAGTTCTTTTTTAGAATTTTCGTTTCATTTTGTAGCATTTAAAAAATTAGTCAAGAAAATGGTATGAATTTAAATTTATATTTCATACTTTTGGTAAAATCAATTTCTTTGAAAAAAGAAAAGTTATTAAAATTAATTAGTAACCAATCTTCTTTTTTTTCTTATAAATTGTATAAAACAGAGATGCTAAAATTTGTTTAAAAAGTCCTTCTATTTTGGGGCGTATTCGTTAAACTTTAAAATCGATTGATTTGTAAAATCATGGATAAAAGACTATTTAACAAAATATCCGTAAAATATTGATGAATTTAAGATGGTGTTTTGAAAAGGAAAACTGCACTAATTTTGTATTTTTGAAGTGATGTTTAACTTGAAACACTGATTTGTACAGTAATAAATATGTTTTTTAACATCTCGATTTTTCTTTAACATCATTTTTTATTATTAATTTTAATGAATGTTATAGTAAACATTGTAATTATTATTGATATTATAATTATAATAAACATAATTAGTATTGATATTATAATTATTATTGATATAATTATAATAAAAATTACAATTATTATTGATATCATAATTATAATAAAAATTACAATTATTATTGATATCATAATTATAATAAAAATTATAATTATTATTGATATTATAATTATAACAGATTATTATAATTATTATTGATATCATAATCACAATAGATCTTTATAATTATTATTATATTCACTTGTTGGTATTATTAAAACTCAAAATTCAAAATATATGATTCATAATGCAAAAATGAAAGGTATTTAATGGATAATAGATTTTTACAAGTCGCAACGTATGTACAAAATTTGTAATTATTAATATTTAAATACACTACGAAACAGTTTAACGCCTTTGTAAAGTATTTTTTTTTGCATTTTAAGTCAATATGGTCAAGAAGGTTTCTTTTGACATTAAACACTCAGATGTTCAGAGAATTTATACAACACATGAAAATAGTGATTTATGAACGTGTCACTGTACAGGTTTTTTTTACTGCTCTTTTTTTCTAAAATGTCTTGTTCCCTTCGCAATCGTTCTGCTTACAACTCATTTGCTTTTCCTGTATTATTAACTTACAAATACATTATTTTGCAGAAACTATTTAATAGTTTCGTAGCATTAAAGTTAATATAATTGTATAAAGATTATTATTAACTAAAACTTGTATAAAGATAATTTATTAACTATGTAATAAAAGTTAAAATTCGGTTATTTGTAATGTGAAATATAATAATTACTTTTACGTTAAATTAAATGTTTATATTATATTACAGAATAAACTGAAAGTAAATAGTTTAATATACATTTAATAATTATAAATCTAATAATTATAAATTCCAATAATTATAAATCTAATAATTATAAATTCCAATAATTATAAATCTAATAATTATAAATTCCAATGATTATAAATCTAATAATTATAAAACTAATAATTATAAATCTAATAATTATAAATTCAAATATTTATAAATCTAATAATTATAAATTATAATAAAATTATAATTACACATTTAATAATAAATTTTAATCTTGTAAAATTTTCGCTCAACTATATTAAGACTGTAATTTATCACTAAAAGACTTGTTAGGCGTAAAGTAACAACAAAAACAACAAACTAAAAACTCTCTCGCTAGGGGAAGACAAAATTGCTGTTTTAAAATTAAAAAGTACATCGTATATAAAGTATTGCAGTAATTCTACCTAAAGTAGAAGATTTAAAAGTTACTGAATTATATTATTAATATACATAATAATTATGTACAAAAGATTACCATTATTATTATAATTTAACAAATGAGTTGTAAGTTTTTATCTATATCTACAAATAAAATAGCCAATCACATGATCATCAGCTGTTTCGCTAAAAGTAGTTGTAGAAGATCAATTACATCCGTATATACACACATGTTCATCTATATAAAAGATTTCGATGATTGCTCTTAAATAATACAAAAATTTAGCCACATTGAAAAGCAATTGAAAATATTCCAAAGTCTATAGAATTTGAACGTTTCAATTAAATTTTTTTTATTATCTCCTTAAGCGGATAAATATGGCATTATATTCAATAAGCTTCAGTGCAGAAAAATTGTCTTCTTTTTTCATTTTTCAAAACATCTTTTAAACCAACCTTTTCGTTTTTTGTTACAATTACTGAAAATGCTAATCGTTCCATTCAATTTTCAAGGTTCTCATAAATTATTACATTCAAATTTTTATTTAAAAGCATTTTAAAAATTAATTTTATTATGAACTTTCTTCAATTACGTTTTAAAACTATTTGAAATACGTGTAATATTTGAAGTTTTAATTAATTTAATTAATAATTAATTAAAATTAAATTATAAATAGCTCAAAATTAAATTTTAAAGTTATCTGCAAGTTTTTAAATTACTGTAACGTTACTTTCTAGTTTTGAAAACACTTTCAATTAGCTTTCTTTTATAGCTTTTTATAGCTTTCATTTATAGCTTTTTATAGCTTTCTTCGGAAATACTTTTCAAGTATTTAAAAGGTTAAGATTGACAAATTCAATGTGACTTTGAACAAAATGAGAAATTTTAAAGGCAATCTGAAGCGTCTAATTAATGTAGAACATCCATAAGTAATATTTATATATTTTAAAAAAATAAAATACAAGTCTCAGAGTTCAGTCATCTTATAGAATATCGAAACCAGTTTTTGGTAAAAACATTTCCTTTAGAAGCTCTTTCAGGCTCCATTACATACCTAGCTTTATTGAAAATAAATTGTTTAGGATGATCACGTACTCGTTGAAGGTTGATTATGAATATTAACACTAATTTGTGGTATCAGCGGTGACGGGAGTGGCTTCATTGGAACAGGTTCAGGAATTTGTACAGAAACTGCACCAGGAGGCGCAGGAGAATGCTTTTTACTTCTCTCTTTTGCGTGATCCTTGCTCAATCTTTCGCTCAAAGCTTTCAAAGCTATTTGCCTAAAATTCAAACCAAATATTATTTATATTTATTATTCAAATTTTCCCAGAATTTTTTACGTCAAACTTATTTCAATCCATTTATATTATTAAAATTATGAATTTATGGCAATTTATATTATAATTTATATCTTACAAAGCAATTAATATCTTATATAGCACTTAATATCTTCACAAGGAGTAAAATGAATACAAATACTGCTAGATTCGATTAAAAATGTCGTTTTAAACGCATTTATAAATTTAAAAGTTATTCGTCTATTATTCGTATTTATAAATGTAAAAATTATTCGTCTATTCGTATGTATAAATTTAAAAATTATTCGTCTATTATTCGTGTTTATAAATTTAAAAATTATTCGTCTATTATTCGTGTTTATAAATTTAAAAATTATTTGTCTATTATTCGTGTTTATAAATTTAAAAATGATTTGTCCATTATTCGTGTTTATAAATTTAAAAATTATTCGTCTATTATTCGTATTTATATTACTAAAAATTACCTTCGTCTTTCACTGTCATGTGGATCGATACCTGGTAAATTTATAACCAAACCTGGAGGTGCATTTGACATATCGAACCTCCGGACTACTTTTCTACAAATACCAATACGAACGAAAAAGCCGTGAATCGTGTTACTTATTACAGCAATCGGAGGTTGAAGAACGTTTGGGAAGAAGCTAAAACACAATAAAAACACGGCACATAAATAATGAAATGAAAATATAGTTAATGAAGTAAAATAAAAACGAGGGCATTAAATGAATTTATCTTCATTAAATGAAAACGAAGCTTGAAAGCAAATTGAATTTTGAATGATTTAATGGCATAATTATTACTATTATTATTATTATTATTATTACCATTATTATTATTATTATATAAAGAAATATATAAAAATTATGGAATACAATCATTATCAAACAATTACCTAGCAAATGTAAAATTATCTGCCATATCCCCTCGAGTGCCATTGCTGTGCCTTTGATAAAATCTTAAATACGTCCAAGAAATTATTAATCCACTAACAAACATGGTTGGATGCGATCCTTCCAATAATCCCAATACCCACATTAATAAAGAAGCTATCCAAACCATCAGTGGAATATTTCTATTCATAATTTTGCCAATCGGAGTCTTTATTATAATATGATCTGGCATTATTTGCTTTACCGCAACACTCACACCTGTAAAAAAATCAAATTATTTCACAACCATAAATGAATCTTTTTCACCAAAATTAATTTTTAAACAATACTCTAAATACAATACTCTTTGTTGTGTTTAAATACTCAACAATTTTATATATATAACAATTTTAATATTCAAGATTTTAAACCCACTTTTCTATAGCATTTTTCTATAGCATTTTTGAATCCATTTCTAACCTCATTTCTATGTCAACAAATTGAAATGTAAATAACTGTCAAAAATTCGTGTGTAATAAATTACATATAATTACCTCCGATGTAACCAGTGAGACCATATATATGAATACCAAAAATCAGATCCGTATTATTTGTCAACATGTACAAAAACAAGTAAAATAGGGTTGAAAGAATAGCAACTCCAAAATTAACGATTGCAAAAAAGGTCATCATTTCCATAGCACCCCATAATGGTTCAATTAATTTTCCGCACAATCCTACGGTTACAATGTCAACGCAAACCTCCCAAAAATGTATTTCGAGGAAACAGAAAGTAAAAGCTGTCCAAATCCAAAATGCAGGAGGCAGCAGGAAACCTGGAGTGACGGCCAGGGCGCTCACAGCTTCCTGGGAGTATGACAGACAATAGGAAAAAAGAACCACAATGCATATGAATTTGACACTTTTACTGGTATTTCCTACAAGTGCTGCAAATTGTTGCCTTAAGTATGGAATATTCTTTCCTAAGCCCTTGGCCGCCATGGTCGCAGGATATTTTGTAATTTTTCCAAAAAGCTAACTGTCCCTCCACCTTTTTTTATTCTTTCTTAAAGACGCGGTAAAGTGGTACATTCAAAACAGATCGCGTGGCAATTTTTGTAGAATTTTAAAGCACCTTTCGATGCGAATATCATGCAAAAAAACATAACCAAAATCACTTGGAAATCTGACTGACTATGGACTTTTCAGCGCCCTCTCTAGTGCCTTTTCAAATCAAGAATTCATTAAATTTTGAACATTTAATAAACATTTGTAATTAAGAAATGATGTTTCAAAATGTGTTGTTAGGAATTTACTAATTCGGGTTGCGAAATAAAACTAGAGGTAATTATTTAGTTAATTGTATTTTATTACATTTCTTCATAGTTCATTTTTTATTCTCTATTGTGTCATTTACTTATTATGATTTACTTTATTTATTTAATTATAATTTACTTTATTTTCTTATCTCGTTAATTAAAATAAAAACATACTTTACACTTTAAAACATTTTCGAAATATTATTCAAATTTTCCCGCTTTTATGAAACAGCAGAACTACACTAGTCAAGTTTAGTACCGGAACCGTTTTCGAAAATCACGAGTTCAACAAATACCGTTTTGCTCTCATGATTATAATGATAATTAATGCGTAATTAAACGAAATAAAATTCTTTCAATAAAGGTTTGTTAAGTAATCAAAAATTCATCCAATAGTCACAATAAAACTTAGTTTTAAAATGTAAGAGGTTGGTCACATTTTTGACTAGCCCTAAAAATAATCACTTCCGGAAACTTTGATTCTTGAAAAACATCCGTTGACGTTAACGTAAAAACAGAAAAATTGTGAAAAAGAAAACAGAGTGCATGAGAACTTATTAGTGAAAAAGATGAATAAGTGGTATAAATCCTATTATTTGAAAATTATTTACAAAAATACAATACTTGTTAAAAGAGCAAAAGGAAACTTGACAATTTGGAGGTTATAACGTTACAACACTTTATTTTAAAAATACAACTTTGGTTCATTATAAAAACAATCTCACTTTTGTTGACAGTGATTATTACTGGTAATCTTATTTCAATTAACTTCTTATTATATTCTTAAATTTCAATTAACAGTCTTATTCTAATGATGAAAAAATACTTGCTTAATTCTATAAACTGAAAATCAGGTCATAATGGAAGTTTTTACCATGGTTTTTACTTTTAACGGTCAATCTCATTGTCATTATTGATAAACTACACTTTGACGACAGCTTTACCAATGTTTTCTCCTTTTAACAATCCAGCAAAAGCCTTGTAAATATTATCAAAACCTTCTGTTACAGTCTCTCGATATTTAAGCTTACCCTCTTGAATCCATTTTAAATTTTGTTCAAAACTTTCATTAAGACGATCATTCCAACGTACAACAATAAATCCTTCAATTTTTAATTGATTCATCAGAATCCCTGGAGTAATTTGTACTGTTTTAGAAAGCTCAGTTGGTTCTTGATTATATGAAGAAATTGATCCACAAATAGCGACACGGCCAAAAGTAGTCATTTGATAAATTACTGCACTTGTAATATCGCCTCCAACCTGCAAGAATGTTTTTAAAAGTACATTAAAAAGTTAAAAAGTAAAAAAATATCAAAGTAATTTAAAGTGGTTAAATTTAAATCAATTAGAAATCAATTTAAACCGATTTACATTGATATTTAAACCGATTTACAAAGATATTTAAACCGATTTACAATGATATTTAAATCGATTTACATTGATATTTAAATCACAATACGCTAGGAACTCTTTTTTTTATAATTTAACTTTTACATACAAAAAAGATTACAAAAGCTTACATTGTCAAAATAGCAATCGACTCCATCAGGAGCGGCTATTTTCAAAGATTTGGCAACGTCCTCAGTTTTATAATTAATAGCATAATCAAATCCAAGTTCATTAGTAAGCCATTGGCATTTTTCGTCTGATCCTGCAATCCCGATCACTTTAAGTCCCTTAATTTTTGCAATTTGACCAACGTGAGACCCAACAGCGCCTGCAGCTCCAGAAACTACCAAAGTTTCACCAGCTTTTGGTTTGCAAATTTCCAACAGTCCAAAGTAAGCAGTGTCCCTAAAATAAAAATAAATTTACAAAATGCAAAAATATGAATTATTAAACCGTAAAGAAATTAAATTACAATTCGGGAAAATTCTTTTTTCGTCTTTTATTTTAGAATTTTAGTTTTCTGTTTTAAACAAAAATCCTTAATTATAAAAACGTACTAAAGGAAATTTATTTTTGCGTTTTGTTTTAATTAATTGCTATTAAAATGTGAAAGTGCAAAAAATTTGTTTTATCTTTTGCTTTATTATAGGAAAGCATTTTTTTTAGAAGTATTTATGTAGTGATTTTTTTTCAGGTAACTACTTACCCAGTCATTCCAAGAGTTCCTAATCCTAGGGAAGGAGACAGGTCTCCAAAATCAGGTAAAAGTCTTGGTTTCTCTTCCAAAAATCCAGAAGGCTTCCATTTCGAAGGATTAATGATTGTGTGTGTTCTCCAACCAAAATAGCCTCTCACTCTTTTGCCAACAGGAAATTCTGGATCTTTTGATTCAATTATTTTAGTTACTTGACCCCCTAACATGTCACCACCGACTGGAACGGAGCTAGCATAAGGTCGCATGTACGGGTCCACTGAAAGAAATTCTGCCTCCAGAAGAATCTCTGAAAATATTAATTAATCATTAATTATTTACTCTTTATTTTTACTATTTTTACTATTTTTATTATTTACTCTTTTCTTTATTTATTCACTTTTTAATTATCAATCCATTTTATTTTTTCAAGTGCACTTCATCCCTCTGATAATAATTATTTAAATAATTATTAAATTATTGAATAATTATTATTCAATAATTTAATTTTATATTTTTATGTATTTGTATCGTAGTCAATAACCTAGTTCCGAAAGAGAATATTTAAAAAGAACCGATTATTATTTATAATTACTGCTTAAAATGAATAATTAATAATTACTACTAAAAGTGTATATAATTAATGATGACTACCAAAAATGAATAATTAATAATGACTATTAAAAATGAATAATTAATCATTACTACGTGTCATTTATCAAGCGCAATTTTTCCATTTACTCTAATTGGAATTCTTACCACCATCCTGAATTTGTGGCAATTCTTCTTCCACCAAAGTTAAATCTGAAGCTTTTGGCTCGCCTTCGAAACGCTTAGCAATTACGAATTTTTTAGCAATAACCATTTTTTAGATTTATTGATATCAATTACTGTAGTTACTAAATATTTGCAGATGCGGTTTTCCTTGCGGACGCTGATGAGAAAATATGAATATGACTGAATATGATGAAATTCGACGCAAATATTCGACTACTCAACCGGTGTTTCGCCTAATCTTCAACTGAAGAGGGGATACCAGATTTTCAGCTGTTTAACGGTCCCTTGGAACTCTAATTGAGTTGACTCTATATTTGTCCGTCATTCAACAATTAGTAATCTTATTTTCTTATTTTTATCATTTAAGTAATTCAATTGTTTTATCTGAAAAAAAGTTTTTAATCTAAAAGTCATTTTTTATTAGTTTTTTTTTTGTTTTATGTAATAAAGAATATTTTAGCATCATTATATATACAATTATATAAATTATTTTAGTATATATTTCATTTATATTTATATATATAAAATCGTTTCAGTATATATTTCATTTATATTTATATATAAAATCATTTCAGTATATATTTCATTTATATTCATATATAAAATCATTTCAGTATATATTTCATTTATATTTATATATAAAATCATTTCAGTATATATTTCATTTATATTTATATATAAATAATCATTTCAGTATATATTTCATTTATATTTATATATAAAATCATTTCAGTAATTTAATTTTAATGAAAAATGTATTAGTTTTAGTTAACATTAATTATTCGTTACAGACAACTTAACAAGTTGTGATGCTTAAAAACATACTTAAAATTTTTTTTTAATCTTTGTACAAAAGATTTATTTTTTGTTTATTTATTTATTATTTTAAATATTGGTTTATTACACGAAACACACGCTTTTAATGTTTCATAAATTCTTTTTCTACTTGTAATATATTATTTAATTTACAAAAGAGTAGATTTATATTCCATAATAGTTTACAATAAACTAAAATTTGAAATACGAATACGAAATGTACTCATAGTCTTAATACCAATTTCTGTTAAAAAAACAGTTCTTTTTTTTTGTGTCAATATTAATAGATTTTCGAAGCAAATTAAATCATTTTGAAATTTTTATTTATATACGATATTAATATTTGAAAAAGAGCAAAACAGGGTGTTAAAGTAAGATTAATTATTGTTGATTGCGTTAATTAAAATAATCACGTATTTCAAACTAAGTACAAATAAAATAAATTTGGTTTTAAAATATTAAATATAAATATGTATAGAACATCGTAAACTTTTGCTTTAAATTATAATTAATAATATAATTATAATTAATAATTGAATTAATGATTAATAGAGAATCAAGATTTGTTTTGAATTTCATATTTTTATTTCTTCTAGTATTTCCTCTCTCGAAATTTTTTTACATTAATCACCCTTGGCGTATATGGTAAAGTGCTAATTTTTTGTCATAAACAGATGATAATTAATTCACTTGCTTTAAAGTAGACTTTGGTCAAAGTTATTTATAATTAATGTCACTAAAAAATATGAGATGCTTGCATTCTTTTGAGATGTATTGATTACAATCTTTCCAAAAAGAGCGACTTCTTGTCCAAATTTTTACCTAATAAAATAATATTAAATTGTTTACACGAAGTAATACATTTTTTTTAAATGTACAGATGGTATATGAATTATTCAAAACGATAGCCAAATGAATAAAATGTCTATTGATAAGTAAATATACACGAACTATTTTACTATTCCATTTGATGAATATGTATATCTACAATTTTACAAGTTCAGTTCTTAAAGAAAGATAATTGCTTTCGAAGTATCGTCAAGAAACATGGTTGTTGCAAAAAAATTCGTAATTGTCAAACATTTTGATGGAAAGCCAAAATCTTCTGATTTAGCTTTAGTTGAGGAAATACTTCCTGTTATAAAAATGGGAGGTAAGAATATTTCTAAACAAAATTCTTTATCTTTCAACCCTTTTATATTTTATGTTTATTTTAAAATTTGACTTATTTGGATTTGTTTTTAGCTTTCTTGTAAATTAGTTTTCTTTTTTTTTTTCATTTTCCTTTTGTTTGTTTTTTTCTTTTATTTTTAGTTTCCTTTTATTTGTCTTTTTCTTTTATTTTTATTTTCCTTTTGTTTGTCTTTTCCTTTTATTTTCCTTTTATTTTTATTTTCCTTTTATTTTTATTTTCCTTTTTTTTTATTTTCCTTTTTCCTTCGATTTTAATTTTACTTTTGTTTGTTTTTTCCTTTTGTTTATCTTTTCTTTTATTTTTATTTTCCTTTTGTTTTTTCTTTTATTTTTATTTTCCTTTTTTCCTCGATTTTAATTTTACTTTTGTTTGTCTTTTCCTTTCATTTTTATTTTTCTTTTTGAAGAGTTTGTTTTAGAAGCTGAGTACATTTCAATTGATCCTGGGCTCAAAATGTTTTCAAAATTTATTTCAATTGGCGATGTAATGATTGGCCTCCAAATAGGCAAAATTGTTGCATCCAAAAATTTAGAATTTCCTGTAGGCAGGCGTGTTCGTGGATATTATGGCTGGAGAACACACACAATTATTAATCCAAATAATTGGGTTTCAAATCAAGTATTATCTGAACGACCAAAAATTTTGCCAGACTTTGGCGACTTACCTCCATCAGTGGGCTTAGGGGTCCTCGGAATGACAGGGTAAATTAATTTCTCTTTCTTACGTTAATTCGTTTTGCCTCAATTTTAATTATTTACCTTTAAGCTAATTTTTTTTATTTAAACCTACATTTCTATTTTTAGACCTAAATTGTTATTTTTAAACCTTCATCTTTATTTTTAAACCTAAATTGTTATTTTTAAACCTTCATCTTTATTTTTAAACCTAAATTGTTATTTTTAAATCTTCATTTTTATTTTTAAACCTTCATCTTTATTTTCAGACCTAAATTGTTATTTTTAAATCATCTTTATTTTTAAACCTAAATTGTTATTTTCAAATATTAATTTTTATGTTTAAATACCAATTGTTATTTTTAAGTTAAAATATAAATCATAGTTATAATAACATTGTTTTTGAAAATTTGTAATTTTTTAGAGAAACGTCCTACTTTGGATTTTTGGAAATTTGCAAACCAAAAGCTGGTGAAACTTTGGTAGTTTCTGGAGCTGCAGGAGCAGTTGGTTCTCATGTTGGTCAAATTGCAAAAATTAAAGGACTTAAAGTAATCGGGATTGCAGGATCAGACGAAAAATGCCAATGGCTTACTAATAAACTTGGATTTGATTATGCAATTAATTATAAAACAGAAAATTTCCAAGATTCTCTAAAAAAAGCTGCACCCGATGGTGTTGATTGCTACTTTGATAATGTAAGAAAATTATAAAATTATTAACAGACAATTCTATTAAAATTAAAGTAAAAAAAGAATAAAATATTTCGTATTTTTTATTATAATTTCTTGTGTGTCGAAATATTTTTCTTATTTCTCATTTGAAATAATCTTAAAATAGTTTTTCAATTTTTGATATAATTATTTTAGAGTTGTGTGATGTTTTTATCATCTTTCAATTGTTTTTTTTCAGATTTTTAAACAATTCATTTTTCATGATGAATTTGTTTCCATTTACTAAAAGTATTAATAATTTCAAGTTCATTTCAGGTTGGTGGTGAAATTTCGAGTCATGTTATTTCTCAAATGAATTCTTTTGGAAGAATCTCTGTGTGTGGTTGTGTTTCGATATATAATGTTGATTCTAAGCATACACATTTAAGTCAAACTTTACAAATACACATGGTTTCTAAACAATTGAGAATGGAAGGATTTCTTGTTAATCGATGGGAAGATCGTTATATAGAAAGCTTTAATCAAAATTATAAATGGATTCAAGAAAACAAGCTTCAATATACCGAAACAATTTATGAGGGATTTGAAAATACGTTCCAAGCTTTCGTTGGCGTATTAAACGGAGAAAATTTTGGAAAAACGGTTGTTAGAGTATAAAATTTAAAAAACATACATTTTAGTGTTTTTTAAAATTTACAAATAAAATCTTTCGTCTAGGAAAAAAGTCTTGAATTTAATTCTTGATTGCAAAAAGTGAGAGGGTTCATATTTTTATTATTTTTTTTAACATTTTTAGTTTTTTTTTCACCCTAATACCTTTACTCCAAAACGTTTGTTTTCAATTTTTTTTTATTTTTAATTTTTTAGTTTTTAATTCGACTTTTAGTGAGTTTTATTTTTTGAATTTCAAACTAAATTTCGCTCAGATTGATCATTTAACCTTTCTGAATTATAATTTTGAAAAAATCTTTCCGAATTATATTTCCTTATCAATTTAAAGTGTAATTTTATTTAATTTTTCGAAGTTTTCGATTACAAACAAATAATTAACGATAGGTGTATTTGAAATTTCGCGCTTTAGTCACGTGTCCTAAGGTAACATTCACAGGTCTGTCTGCAATCAACCGAACTGTGAATTCTTCTTAATGTGCAGTCGTCTGCTACGCACTCGCGCGAATTTTAAAAAATGCAATTATATTTTTTAATTAAAAATAAATTTTAATTGTTACGGAATATTTACGAAAAATATATAGAAAAAACTATTGTTTTGTAATTGAAGGCTTTTATAAATCTAGTCATTTGTTACATACTACAGTATGCATTTTTTTGTTCTTTAAAATAAAAGAATAATAATAGTCTCGTGTTGGATTGCATTGTCACAAGGTGTAAAAAATCGTTTTATGATGTTTAAACTATAGTAGATTTTATCATTTTTCAAATCTAAATTATTCCTTTAATGAAGTATAAATATCTACTGATAAAATTGTAGAAATACGATGAGAAATGAAGAGATGTAAAAAAACGATTAGAGAAATTGTTTAATTGTATTGTATTAATAGGTTAGAAAATGATAAACATTGAAGATGTCCGATATCATCAATTTAAATATTACAAATAGTGACTAGATAGTAAATTAAGAAATAATGGAAAGCATGACCTTCGTTTCCGATTGGTTGAGAGGTCTGCTGACCAAGTAATGACGATTGTCTTCTCCACATTATACAGTGACAAAATCCGTTTCAACGGTACACTGGACACTTGTTGCTCCAATATTTTAAACTTTAAATAGAATTTTAATTAATTATCCAACACAATGACAGAACCGTAAGTAATAAATTGAATAAACTAAATGTTACAGAATTTACTTGATTTATAGGTTATATTTAGATAATTCTTTCAATTTAAAGCAAAAGGTTTCATTAAATGTCAACTTGTCTAGTCATCCTAATTTTCGAATGTACATTTTAATTACTTTATTATGCTGTGCTTGAAATCTGAAAGAAGATCAGGATTCTTTTTATTAAATTAACTGAACTATACACACGCCCTTTATTTGATTTGTCATGATTTTGTTATTTCTTATATTATTTTTTATGTTATGTGATTTTTTGACATTTTGAAAACTTGGATATCAAATTTAAAAATGTTTCTAAATACGTCATATACTATCTTTTACAATTAAAAATTTAAAATGTTCTGACGTCAAATTTATCTTATAAGTGTACAAAAAAGATTATAAACGTATTTACGAACTTTTCAAGGATTTTGTAGAATAAGTTTCTAATATAAAAATACGATTATATAATATTGAGAGTTTAATATGTTTCAAAACATGAATAATATGAAATTTTTATTATCTTTTATTATTATTTTTATTTTATTATTTTATTTTTTTATTATTTTTTAATTTTTCTAAACATTTTTAAATCTTCTTTTTATTCCAAAATCAGTTTTCTAAGTGCAAGAGAATTTTTTGGATACTCGAAATTTGTTTAAATACAATTTGTAAGATTTTTACAAATAATGTTTGTGCAATTGTTTGTCAATTTATAATGAAATGAAATATTTTTCTTCACAGAGTTGCGGACATTGCCTTGATAGGTTTGGCCGTCATGGGTCAAAATTTAATTTTAAACATGAATGATCATGGATTTGTGGTTTGTGCGTATAATCGCACAACAGAGAAAGTCACGTCGTTTCTTCAAAATGAAGCTAAAGGCACCAAAGTCGTGGGTGCTTTCAGTTTGGAAGAAATGGTTAGCAAGTTGAAAAAACCCAGACGAGTTATGTTGCTAGTAAAAGGTAATTTATGAAAGAAAATTTTACCCAAAAACAAATTTTTAGAACCGAAGAAAAGTAATTTAAATACCCGCATTAATACTACTAAAAATAAAATTAAAATTTAATTTAATACAATCAATTTTAATCAAATTTAATCATATCAATTTTAATCCAATTTAATCGAATCAATTTTAATCAAATTTAATCAAATCAATTTTAATCAAATTTAATCAAATCAATTTTAATGAAATTTACATTTTTAAACGAAGAAACTCCTATTTTATTACACTGAATAATTCAAAACAACATTTTTCCAGCCGGTTCAGCTGTGGAGAGTTTTATCGCGAAATTGGTTCCACTTTTATCTCCAGGAGACATAATCATCGACGGAGGAAATTCAGAGTACCAGGACACAGAAAGGAGAACAAAAGAGCTAGAAAAGCAGGGTATTTTATTCGTTGGGAGTGGTGTCAGTGGAGGAGAAGACGGAGCTCGCTACGGCCCATCTTTAATGCCCGGAGGAAATCCGAAAGCTTGGCCTCATATCAAACCCATTTTTCAGGTGAAGAAAATGGAGAAAAAAAATTATTTCTGCTTCCTCATCGGGAAGCATTGTTCTTTTAATGATATTTATTGTATATATAAATATATAAAATATATATAAAAATATAAAATATATATAAAAATATAAAATATATATAAAAATATAAAAAATATATAAAAATATAAAATATATATAAAAAATATTTACAGAATTTTTGATAAATTTGTAGGCAATTTGCGCTAAAGCTGACGGACAGCCTTGTTGCGATTGGGTTGGAGAAACGGGAGCGGGACATTTTGTGAAAATGGTACACAATGGAATTGAATATGGGGATATGCAGTTAATTTGTGAGGCGTATCACATTATGAGAGATCTTGGACTCTCTCCAGAAGAAATGAGCAAAACTTTTGAAGAATGGAATAAGGGGGAATTGGATTCGTTCTTGATTGAAATTACGAGAGATATTCTTAAATACAAGGACAGCAAGGGTTACCTTTTGGAAAGAATCAAGGATACTGCTGGTCAAAAAGGGACTGGAAAATGGACAGCGATTGCTGCTTTAGATTATGGAGTTCCCGTCACTCTAATCGGGGAATCTGTCTTCGCGAGATGTCTTTCCGCCCTGAAAAACGAGAGAGTCGAGGCCAGTTTGGTTTTACCGGGACCAAACAAAGTCTATGAAGGTGATAAGAAAGTTTTCCTGGAGCATCTTGGAAAAGCTCTTTACGCTTCTAAGATTATCTCCTACGCTCAAGGATTCATGCTCTTGAGAGAAGCTGCCAAGATTCACGGATGGAATCTTAATTATGGTGGAATCGCCCTCATGTGGAGGGGCGGTTGCATCATCAGAAGGTAATTTCTTTCTAAATGAATTGAATTCGAATGGGTCGAAATCAATTAAACCGTTTTTCAAGTTCAAAGAATTGTTTTCTTTGTCGATAATTTTGAATTTTTGATTTTTAATTATCATGATTTACATTTATGATATTAGATTTATGTTTATACATTTATGATATTAAATTTACGATACTACATTTATGATACTACATTTAAGATACTACATTTAAGATACTACATTTATGATACTACATTTATGATTTTACATTTGCGATTATAATAAAAAATATGTTTTTGTTTTCTCTAAATTATAATTTGTGCTTTTAGTGCCTTTTTGGGAAATATCAAGCAAGCGTTCGACAAGAATCCGAAATTGACGAATTTGCTGCTGGATGACTTCTTTGCGAATGCGATGAAAGAATGTCAAGGAAGTGTCAGGATTGTTGTATCGAATGCCGTGCTTCTTGGAATTCCGACGCCGGCTTTGTCGGCAGCTTTAGCCTTTTTTGACGGTTTCCGAACCGCTCGACTTCCTGCAAATTTATTGCAGGCACAGAGAGATTATTTTGGAGCACACACTTACGAACTTCTGGGACAAGAGGGCAAATTTGTGCATACTAATTGGACCGGGCATGGTGGTGATGTTTCTGCGTCTACATACGATGCGTAAACTTCTTGGAGTAGTGAAAATATTTTTAGGAAATTTTCTGAGGGCCTGTTTTTCATAAATTCGAATTTAATGCAAATGAATCAACTAGTTTAAAGTTACTGAACAAAGTACAAATTTTCTCCACTTTGGTAATTTATAATTTATTTTCTCAACAATAAAAACATTTGAAAAAATTAAATATTTAATGACAATATTTATAACAATATTATATACAAATTAAGAGAAGAATATTAAAAATATTAAGAGAAGAATATTAAAAATATTAAGAGAAGAATATTGAAAATATTAAGTGAACAATATTGAAAATATTAAGTGAACAATATTCAAAACATTAAGAGAACAATATTGAAAATATTAAGTGAACAATATTGAAAATATTAAGTGAACAATATTAAAAATATTAAGAGAACAATATTAAAAACATTAAGAGAGCAATATTAAAAATATTAAGAGAAGAATATTAAAAACATTAAGAGAACAATATTAACAAGATTAAGGGTTTAATATTCCATTAATAGATTGTTCTGATTATTTGGGAATTTTTACGTGACCTGAAAGTAAAAGTTGAAGAGAAAGTCTACCTCACAGGTGAATAAGTATAACTCATTTAAAAAAGAAGTTTTTTTATGTTTTCATGCTCCGTGAAAATGTACCTACTTTTTTGAGTGTATTTTTTTTAATTTTTTGAAATCAAGACAAGAAATGATAAAGACAATAATTTAAAATTAAACAGCATTTGTGTTGCGTAGAAACCTGTTTCATGGAGTTATTAAATATTCAGAAACGAACAGCTGACTTCTCACGTAAAAAATTATAATTTAACAAAGTATGAAAATATACTTTATATAATTATAAAGTATGAAATTATATATTATTAAATCTATCTTTTAGATGAAAATTAAAAAGTAGAACAACTTTTTCTCTACTTACTTTTGAGATTATTGTTTATTAAGGTTGAAAGCAAATAATGACGAGATCTTTAAAGGCTAACGGTGTTTAATTGTGTTATTATTTCAGGTAAGTGGAAGAAATTGGTTTTAACATTTTGTAGCACACTTTCTTGATTTAAGTCAAAGCGGAAATAATTTTTGCTTCCTGATAGGGAAGCATTGTTTTATTTTTTATAATAGTTTTTAATGTCTTAAAATAAAGTGGTTTAAAATAAGGACATAATGAAAATAAATTATATGTAATAAATCAAAATGTTATAAATATTTAAGATGTTCTAAATGAGTTTAAAAAATTATTTTAAGTCACTAAAAGTGCTTTGTTTAGAAAATTGTGTCACAATGAAAAAGAAAGTTAAATCATAAAATTAGAGTTTTACATGGATGGAGACGAAAAATATAATTAAATTGTTATAAGGTATTTTAAATTTTCTCTTTCAAGTAACAGTATATTGGAGCATGACGGTTAATTATAAAACAGTACTTTTATAAACTTTAGTTAAAAACAAAACTTAAAAACAAAACTTAAAAAAACAAAACTTAGAAAAACAAAAAACTGATTATAATAAAATTTAAATAAGTACGTAAATTTCGTTACGTTACGTCAATCTTATTTATTAAGTAATAAATATTCAAAAGTTATTTTAGTCAAAATAATCATCATTTAATTTAATTATTTCAATTTGTAAATAAAAAATAAAGTCTTAAAATAATGTTTAAATTTTAACCCCTGAATGTAGGCTTTTCTTCTCACACGAGTGACGTTTTGTAGTTTTGAAAATATTTGTCTAAAAGAGGTTTATAGGAAACATACAGGCAATATTTATCATTTAAAACGTGGAAATGTGAAAATAAATCCTGATATTGATTCAGAAGTAATTACTCTATATAAAAACACTGATAATAAGAAGAAATCGGTGTTTTTAGAACACTGAGTATAGCAAGAATTATATTTTTAATTGACATAACCTAAAAAGTTGAGACTTGTAAATTGCAGAGAAATTTTGATTCAGTGTGCGGATTGCGCTACCAAAGAACAGTTGCAAAATGGCGGAAAGAGACTCTTATTACTCGTCCGATACAAGATCAAAAAACGACGATCCCCCAAATTCGCGGCTCTTCGTAATTTGCCACAAAAGTCTCGAGGAAGATGAGCTTCGAAAGGCCTTTGAAAAATTCGGAAAAATTGAGGATATTTGGGTCGTTAAGGACCGAAACACAGGAGAAAATAAAGGTATCGAACCCCAACTACAATCAATAATTATTTTCTCACCTTTATTAATTCTCATATTCTATAAAATTATTGATTATTTGCCATATTTAGTGATACGTTTTATTTCAGTTTCATTTATTGGTTAATAAGTATTGCTTAATCAGCAGATAAAATCAAGATTGTTATCACATTTTTTGCCGGCGATTGCTCAAAAAATGTACATATGTTTGCAAATTTTTACTTTCTTTTGCAACTGGGCAGTGAAGAATTTTAATATCATCAAATTATTCATATAGAGAACTTAAAAGTAACTTCTTATGGGAGTGCTCTTGAAATAGAAAAGCAGTAATAGTTTGTCAGAATGAAAGAAAAGGATTATAGAAAAATTATTGATTTTTATTTTAAAGGGAATAAATGATGAAAAGTTGGATTAAATAGTTACATTTCAAGCAGTAGAATAAGAAACAAATTTTTATTTTTTACTCTTAGTACATTTTTTTAATGTATTTTCTTTAGTATGTATATTTAATGTATTTTCTTTTAGTATGTATATTTAATGTATTTTCTTTTAGTATTTATATTTAATGTATTTTCTTTTAGTGTATATGTTTAATGTATTTTCTTTTAGTATATATATTTAATGTATTTTCTTTTAGTATATATATTTAATGTATTTTAGTTATAAATTAGTCTAAATGTTGAATAATATTCTGTGAAAAGCAAAAATCTGAATTAGAGTAACTCTAATCTTATTAGTTTAACTGTATTAAGAATAATAATTCGTTATACGCTATTTTTTCTAATCTAATCCTTTTAGTATCAATAACTCTTTTCGAACCACGTTTTCTATTTGAAACTTAAAGCTGATAAGTCAAGAAAACTGTTTAAACAAACGAAAACATTCTTTTACAAAAAAATGTACATGTTGATTAAAATTTTCAATTATTTTTTTCTTGAATTATAAATGACAATTATGAATTGTAAATCATATTGAGAATAAATAATTCAAGTACAAGTCAACAATCATAGAGAATTTTTTTATCCAGTTTATTAATTAAAAAATTTCTTTTATTATTATTCATTGTTATTTAGTATTATTTATTGTTATTTATTATTATTTATTATTTATTGTTATTTTTTATTATTATTATTTATTATTATTTATTATTATTATTATTATTTATTATTATTATTTATTATTATTATTTATTATTTATTGTTATTATTTTTTATTATTATTTATTATTATTATTCAATGAATAGTTTACCATGAATTAATAAATTACTATGCTAAAGAAATTGCGAATTTTTGTTCTTTTGAGAAAAAAGTATTAAACATTGCAAATGATTTTACGAATAATTGACCTTAAAGTTCAAGTATTATCGAATCATACAAGCTGCAGGCTTTGATTTGGACATTCAAGTTTCTTCCAAAGGCTATAAATATATATGGTGTCTCTGCAGGATTTTAAACCCCACGTGTCAGCACTTGTGCTAAAATAATCATTCGTCTCTAAAAATACAAGTTTAATTCATAATAGACGCTTTTTTATTTATAAATGTGTTTTTAAAAAAAATTGAAAAAAAGTGTTTACTTAAAAAGGAGTAGAAATAATGTGGAATAAAAAATAAAAGTTATAGTTATATAAAAGTAATAAAAGTTATAAGTCCATTTTTTTTAAATTAAGAAGAACAAAGAATATAAAGTTAGAAGAAGACAAAAGAATAGAATTTAAAGATTTGTTTAGAAACGTAGGAAGAAAATCATTTAACTCAAGAATTTATTTTAGTTTCTTTTATATATTTATTTATTTATTTTATTTTTATTTTCTTTTTATTTTATTTTTTATTTTTATTTTTTTTAATTTTTTTAATTTTATTTACTTATTCTAGTTCAAACGTTTATTAATATTTCTTTTTGTTAAGCTAAACATTATAATCATAAACCTTCATGAACCTTATATTTACATATTTACTAATTAAAATAATGATTTTGTTCCCCTAGGAGTCACTTATATTAAATTTTCAAAAACCTCAGAAGCGGCATGTGCTCTCGAAGAAATGAACGGAAAAATGTTGGGTTCGGTGGGACGTCCAATAAAAGTGATGATCGCCTCTAAGTAAGTTCAATTTAATTTTTCATACACAATTAAAGGTCATAGAAGCATGTAAAATAATTCATTTGTTTAAAAAGTTTAAATGTTAATGTTTAAAAAGTTTAAATGTTAATGTTTAAAAAGTTTAAATGTTAATATTTAAAAAGTTTAAATGCTAATGTTTAAAAAGTCTAAATTTTAATGTTTAAAAAGTTTAAATATTGATGTTCAAAAAGTTTAAATGTTAATGTTTAAAAAGTTTAAATGTTAATATTTAAAATTTTTAAAACTTAATATTTAAAAAGTTTAAATGTTAATGTTTAAAATATTTAAATATTAAAAATCCTTTAAAAATCTAATCCTTGACATTTTTTCAAGTCGCGATCAAGGATCAGTTCGAGAAACTAATGAAGAAGAAAGATGGGTGCGGCTTTTCTGCGTTCTGCCGAAATCCATGACAGATACGGAATTACAGCAAGAGTTTTCCAAATTCGGAGCAATTGAATACGCAACAGTGGTGAAAGACAGAAACACCAACGAATCGAAAGGATTTGGCTACGTCAAATTCCGAAAAGTCTCCAGTGCCGCAAAAGCCTTCGAGGAATGTGACAGAAAGTACAAGGCAGTTTTTGCCGAGCCAAAGAAGCCAAAACCCGAGCACAACGATTCAAAATACAGTAACGGTCTCTCCGTATCATACGACAATCTTGGCAGTGGATACGGTTCCTCAAATTTTGGAAAAAGCAGCATGAGTCTGGAAATTGCCGCGAATTACCCAAACACAGAAGGATACACTAAACTTCAAGTGATCGCGCATCCAGCATTGAATCAAGACCAATTGTGGAAATTGTTCGATATTGTGCCGGGATTGGATTATTGTAGTAGAATGCCAAGGGGACAAGCGTCCGTAGCCTATTTAAATCCCAATGCGGCGGCATACGCGCGAGAAAAGTTCCATGGCTTCGAATTTCCTCTTGGTCATAGAATGATAGTCAAACCCGATTTAAGCAGCGGCCCATCATCCAAAAACTCATCCAAACCTGGCGGATCCAATCTCAGTGCAAGAACAGATTTAGTCCATTTAGCAGAAACCATTGCACAAGCTACCTCTTTAATTCAAGCTGCTGGATTAACCGCTCCGTGTATGTATTTCTTCTTTTCAATCTTCTCTCGAGTGGTCTCTCTATCCTGGCAAAAAAGCATTTTGCTTTAAATTTTTTTAAAACTAATATTATTTATAAACTGCAATTTTATTCTGGCCAGAACTACAACATTTGGAAACATTATTTTATTTATAAATTAGAATTTCATTCTGCTCAGCACTACAACAACATTTTTAAACATTATTATTTTATTTATAAACTAGAATTTTATTCTGGTCAACACTACAACAACGTTTGTAAACATTATTATTTTATTTATAAACTAGAATTTTATTCTGGCCAACACTACAACGTTTGTAAACATTATTTTATTTATAAACTAGAATTTTATTCTGGTCAGCACTACAACAACGTTTGTAAACATTAGTAACATTAAAATATCGATTAATGCTTTAATTAAAATTGGAATCTTGAGATCATTAGAATTAGAATTTAAATACTTGGATGTAAAAATTGAAATGCAATTATTACTATAACTATGAGTAGAACTATTATGATTAGAATCTAAAAATTATAATTAGAATATAAAAATTATGATTAGAAAATAAAAATTACGATCAGAATATAAAAATTTGAATACAACTATTATTGGAAATAATTATTATTTGAATACAATTCTGTCGCACGAAATAAAAATTTACATAAACAACAAAGTTGGTATTGTTACTTGCTTAGGTTTTTATTTCGTACGGCAGAATTATTTTTATATTCTAAACATAATAATATTATGTTTAATGATGTAAATGTTTAATGTTGTTGTTTTAAAAATTGAATTATTTAGAGTTCACAAAATAAATAGGATACTTCAATATAAATTGAATAAAGACTTTTTATAATATTATGTTTAATCCTGTTGTAAATGTTTAATGTTGTTATAAATGTTTACTGTTGTTGTTTTAAAAATTGAAACATTTAGAGTTCACAAAATAAATAGTATATATATAAAATAAATAATATATATTTATTCAATATAAATATGAATCAAGATTTTCCAAGATTTATTTTTAAGATTTTTTAACAGAATAGTTTTAGACGAGTCTCACATTTACGAGATCCAGTTTGATTCATTCTAATTTAATTGTTTTTTAGCATTTGACTCGTCACTGTTGAAACTACCTCCTCCGCAACAGATGGCAAGTATTGACGCTGATGTAAAAAAAAGATGTTTCATCGTCTGCGGTCCGCCTGTTCCTCCCATTCTTGCAATGAAAGATGCTTTCTGTCGATTTGGAAATCTTATCGACGTTTATATGCTACCTGGAAAAAATTGCGGTTATGCAAAATACGCCAGTGTTGAAAGTGCTAATAAAGCAATAGAGGTATGTATTTTAATGACTTTAATTAAAGAAAGTTGTGAACTAAGAGAGAAGAAAACTAAAGAAAAGTTTAAATTAAATTTAAATTTATTTAAACTCTTCAAAATTTAAAGAAAAGTAGTGAAAGTAAGATTGTAAAAAAGAATTTTTGTAATCCGAAAAGAATTTACATCCTTTATGTATGTAAAATTGTAAAATTGTAAATAAATAACAATAATAGAAATGTGTGCTAAAAATAAAAATTTGCAGATTCTTCATGGGCAAGAAATTTGTGGATCTCGTTTGAAAGTTCTGGAAGCAGAGGAGAGGAGCGATGACAATCGCAGGAAACGATTAAGAATGGAGGATGAGCATTAATTTTTTTCGTGTAACGTAAGTAAATCTAGAGAGATGACGGTTACGTTCGGCAATAAATACCAGACATTTTACTTTTTTTTCTTAAAGATTAGGAAAAATGTAATTTTTCTTTGTCTTCACAGACTGACTGGCACAAATGAGACGAATTAAAAGACACTTGACTTCGTGGAAAAGGAATCAAGGAATACAACTCCAACTACCAACTACCTACTACTGAAACCTTAACGTTACTTTACTTTATCCTGGACTGTACGAAAATTTACATTTCGTTGGATTTTTCAAAAATATTGTTTTCGAAAGTCATGTCATTTCTATTTTTTAAAAATCAAAAGAAAGTCTAAATGCTTTCTAAAAACAACGTGAAAGTGCAACGTTTAATTCTTAGTATCATTAATGTATGATAATAAATCAACAATTCAAATTGTTGAAAAGTATTCAAAATGTTTAAATTACTTTGATACTTTTGTTAAAATTGAATTCTTTTATTTCAAACGAAATACTGAATGAATAATTCATGAATTAAGAATTCATTAAAAATGAATTATTCAGAAGGAATAATTTATTTGTACAGATTTTGAGAAGTAACATGTACCACAGAATTAGTTGTTTTTTTTTTATTCACAAGGAATCGAAGAAATTCACTGAATGACTCACAGTCCAAGTTCCAGATTAAAACTGATCCGACACTTTATTAAGTGATCGACACTTGAAACGTTAATTTTTAATAGTTGAGTTGTCTATTCAACAGAAAATAAGGTTCATCACGTACTTTTGTACGATTTTTACTTAATTTACAATCATTAACCGCGATTTCTCGTCTTTAAGCTTAACGCTGCTAAGGATTTGAATTTCAGAGCGAGACAGTAAAATAAGTTTATTTATACACCTCCGCACATTTACGACAATTAAAAATGAGATAATAAATTTTTGAATCTATACTTTTTAAAAGAAGTCGTTTCTTTGAATGGGAGTTACATGGAAAATTGTCAAGTTCCTTACAAAATTGATTAATATTAAGCGATCTAATAAATATATTTACATACATATATATATAATATTCAAAAATCTATTTGTATAAATATTACACGATGTAATTAATTGATGCTGAATTTATTACACAGTATGATTTGTTCTTTGTTCCAAGTTAACGCGATTGTGTACATTATAACCATTCATACAATATACATCCATGGACGCTAGTTTTCACTTAAAAAACAAAGGCATGATATTGTACAATTTTTGTTTAGAAAAACACATTGAGTTTGTATTAATTTGCGAAAAATTTCGAAATATATTGCAATGTCAACTCAAATTTTAACAAGGACTTTTTACTTATTCGGTATAAAACAATTTACAAATATGACTTGCATATTTTCCAGTCAATAATAGTTTTTTTGTATTTTCAGGAAACTGAAGTCTGTGATAATTCGTTGATCAGGGAGTTTTATATTCCTTACGAGTGTTGTTTTTATACTGAAGATATAATAAAGGTAAATGTGATTTTTTAATATTTTTATAATTCCTTCAATTATTGTAATTCTTTTTCCAATCGTATTTTTTTCAAGTTTTCAATTTTTTCTTCGATCTTTCAACTTTTCAATTTTGCTTCCTCTTAGAGAAAGTTCTGTTTTTTGGTTCTTTTTCTTTTGTTTTTGTAGTTCTATTTTTTATCTCTGTAGTTCTTTTTTTATTCCTGTAATTCGTTTTTTTATTTTTTTAGTTCTTTTTTTATTTCTGTAGTTCGTTTTTTTATTTTTGTAGTTCTTTTTTTATTTCTGTAGTTCTCTTTTTTATTTCTGTAGTTCTTCTTTTTATTTCTGTAGTTCTTATTTTTTATTTCTATAGTTCTTTTTTTTAATTATTGTGCTTCTTTTTCAATCTTATGGATATTTTTGGAATTGAAATCCTTTTTTCAATCGTCGTAATTTTTGTTTCAAATTTTGTAGTTCTTTTTTCAATGTTTGTGGTTCTATTTTCATTTTTTAGTTCTCTTTTTCAATTCCTGCGAATATTTTTGGAATTTAAATCTTTTTTACAATTGTAATTCTTTTTTCATTCGCGTAATTTGTTTTCATTTTTTGTAGTTCTTTTTAAAAATTATTGTAGTTCTTTTAATAATTATAGTGTTTCTTTTTCAATTCCTGTGCATATTTTTGGAATTAAAATCCTTCTTTCAATTGCAATTCTTTGTTTCGAGCTTATAGTTCCTTCTTTCAATTTTTGTGGTTTTTATTTTCATTTTTGTATGTAGTTCTGTTTTTAAATTACTGTAACTCTTTTTCAATTCCTGTGAATATTTTTGGAATTGAATTCCTTTTCTCAATTGTTATTCTTTTTTCAATTATAATTCTTTTTTCAATCGTAATTTTTTATAAAGTTTTGTAAATCTTTTTCCAATTTTTTAGTTCTTTTAAATTATTGCAGTTTTTTTTCAATTCCTGTGAATATTTCTGGAATTGAAATTCTCTTATAAATCATTTTGCTTCCTTATAGAGGAAGCATTGTAATCGTGACAATTTTCGATTTTCCAAAAATAGTCTAAAACAACTCAATTTCATCCAAAAAGCATAAATAC